>ML793023.1:154859-175281 GCA_009831015.1 Picea engelmannii
ATTTAGACTATATGGATTTAGGCATATTAATAAAGCCACTCTTTGACCTAGTCTAAGTTAATGTATCTAGGGTTTTTGCACTTAGGGTTTATGTCATTCCTTTAGTATGAAACAACGTGCTCTATCCATTTTATCATCTAAGAAGTAGTTCTCTCATCCAGGTTATCTGGTGTTCTTGGTTTTTTTGTGTATTCAGTTTTTTTGTAATACTTTTTGCTCTTGAAATCTAACATTTCAGCATTTTTTTCCAAGTTTGTTATACTAGGCTAAACACTACTAGTTTCTTTTCCTTGTTGGAAAAGTGTGGCTATGATTTCAGTCCTTATTTTGTATGGCAATCGTTAGGGTGAGGCAATATCTCTGCTGGTCTCTTGCATTGGAGATTCATTTCCTCTTGATACTTCTTTTATTGTTCTTCATGGAAACTTATCATAATCATATGAGATCCTGAATTACTCTGCTAGTGACTGCAGTTCCATTGTCTGTCCCAGTTAACAATTGTGCCACTAATTGAAAGCACAGGTTCTAACTTCTCATAGGAAAAGTGAGATTATAATTAAAGGGTGTCGTTAAATGAGGGATTTTCATCAACATTTGTATTGTTATCATAGATTAAAGTGTGTGTGTGTGTACCATATCTACTGATTTTGAAATGATTACAGGCATTCATAATTGCTTCAACTGCAACTGAGGAGGAGATGCGCCACTGGTGAGTTAAATATCATTAATAACTGCATATCTGGGTTTATTTTGTGGACTCTAGTAAATATACGTAGTTCCTGAATACTTATTTTGAGATATACTCAGGCTTGGAAAAGTAGCTGATATGCCCTGCTTATTGCATTGATGAGTAGTTAGCTAATCTGCACTGCTTATTGCATTGATGAGTAGTTAACTAATCTGCCTTGCTTATTGCATTGGTGAGTAGTTAACTAATCTGCCTTGCTTATTGCATTGGTGAATACTGGCTATGTTGATAAAGGTGTCATGTTCTAACTGGTTTTTGATGTTTTTATTTAAGAGTTGCTAGGCCTGATGTTTGAGTTCATGTCTTGTATGCTACATCTAGCAAATTTGAACGTCTCTCTGCTTTCCAAGAGAAGAATTATATTATTCTACTAAGTTACCAGGAAACAGATATGGATCCGCCATATTTTTGAAAAGCTAGGATCCCGGATACGGTGGGGAAATGCCATGTACATAAAATATAATAATATTTTTAAAATTAAAAAAAATATATTCAAAGTTAAGAATCAAAACCATTCAAGAATCACAACATTAGAACTGAAATCATTAGATAATTCTAAATCTGTAGATTGAAATCATGATGCATCATCTCATCTAAAAAGGATAATAGTAAATAGAATACAAAGTTGAGTGTCTCATCACAAAACACTCTACTAGTATGATAATGTACAGTAGGTCCAACTACATATCCTAAAATGGGTCTACATCCTCATCATCTGCATATTGCAGTTCTACATCATGAATAAAAGAAGGGGGTCCAGGAATGTTTGAAGCTATAGCAGAAGGATGGACTTATAAATGATATATCTAATAAACTTATCATAGTGATATATCCAATAAACTTATCTATATAAACTAATGCCAATATTTAAGAAGTTTTGTGGTAAGTTGGAAAAAAGTTGGTAGAAGATACTTATTTTAAATTTTATAGATAATTTCGTTTAACTTTATTATTATTATAAATGAATTAATTTTTTAAATATATTTAAATTTGAAAAGTTAATTTTACCTACGATTTGAGTATAATTTTTAAAGTTCATATCATAATATTCTTTCTTACAATAATATTGTTATTAATAAGCAAAATTTGATTATAAAATTAAAAAAATGCCTTTCCATAATTAATTATAGATGATATATCTAATAAACTTATCTATATAAATTAATGCGAATGTTTAATAATATAGAATATAATTAGTTAACTATCCAAAAATAATAATCATAACTAGTTAAATTAATCCCTTAAACTATGAATAACAATATTGGTTTAATAATAATATAGAAAACATTTAATTTTTTAGTTTTAAAATAGAATCAATTTCCTCATTTCTATATTTAAAAAAAAATTTGTAAACACCCCAATTTACCATGAATCACAACCCAAAGCATTGCACTAATCCTCAACCCAAAACCAAAACATTGTGTTGGGATTAAATAAAATCATTTAAAGCATGACTTGTTTCTCGTGGAGATGGTGTCAATCTGTGAACCATCAATATTTGGCTCCACTTTCGAAATTTAGAACAATAAACGTGGGCGTCAACCATTGTGAAAGACCGCAAAATTATATTTTTATTATTGGTGAAACAAGGATTCTGTAGTAAACAGGGCATTGGGCGGAGATGAAAACAACCAATTGTTGTGCATCTGTAAATTCCTACATCCCTAAAACCGCGGCCAAAACCCTAACAAATTCACAGAATTTATTTGGAATCCGCGTGTGTGGGGTTGTTGATAGCGGGATTCATTTACAGGAAGTGCGGATTCGCTTCCAAATGCCTGGAACCATATGAGCAGTTGCTGAGACGTTTCTAGCAATCCAGGATCTGTTTTGCTCGCGGACCCCTCATGGATCTGAAACACGGATCCATAGATCCAGTGTCCAGACCCTCCAGATTTGGTAACATAGGAATTATATGGTGCCATAGAAATCTGGGGAAGTAGTCTTTCTTGCTATGTGCTATATTTTTTCAGTAGCCTGTTTGAACCACCCAAGCCATGATGAGAACATGGATGGTTAAAGCCTAATAAGTATGGAATCACATTTGAACCCTGGGCCTTGCCAGTTCACAGTCATAAAAAACATCTTTGTTTTCCTAGCTATAAATTAATTTCCTGCCTTTGCAAAGCCTTATTGATGCAAATACAATCCATTTCAACATGTGCTAAAACATATTAATAGTCAGTCTCAGTCAAATTTGCAAAAATCGTGTACATTAAGAACTGGAGAAGAGTATGAAAAAGATAAACCATGAAGTGAGAAAATCATTTTTTGAATAAAAATCAGCAAACTTTAAAAATATTTTTTTATAATTGACATGTAATCGACGATTCTGGTAATACTAATCTCAATGCCCTTTTTGAATGAAACATATTAATAGTCAATCTCAATTCTCAATTCCTTCTTTTGAAAACAATTGTTATATTTATTATCTTTTTTTTTTGTCACCAAACTAAATTAGAAATTCTATTTATCAAAGAGGTGAAACATATACGTCAACCACTGAGGTGTTGGCCTGCCACTAGGGAAACCGGACCAACAACAGTGGAGCAAACTGGGCATCCAAAGAGTTTAAGCTAAGTTCTGGAATAAAACTAAAATTATACAGTTGGAGCAGTAGTCTGAATATTTAGCTATCCTAATATTTTGTTTCCACATAATATCATAAATGAAGTCTATAATTTTCAAAAAAATAATTATTCACAGGTCTAGTGAGGAGAGGGGCCACGTACTCTCTCATGGAGAGACTGGTCCAGAAGCCTGGGGGAATTGGTTTGTTGGTCTTCCTCATGGTGATCTTGGATAATCAAGCGAGCCTGTATGTCCTGGAGTTCCTGGCGAACCGCAGCTAGTTGTTCCAGAATTTCTTCTTTGTCCTCTTCACTATCCAGTAGTATCTTACCCATGAAAGTTTTTATGTGCCAATACAAGTCAACTGCCTTCAGGAATTTGGTGTCCTTGGCTCGAGAGTTGCCCATGTCAGGAACCCAGGTTCCAATCTCAGCATCAACCTCCGAGTCATGAACCTCTGCACGTTCTTGACGTACCTACGCTTCCACTGCAAATGAATTTGTTGACGAAATTGTTCTGCTGCCTCATGAGCTGAGAGCTGGACTCTTGGACTTACAGGCTCAGGGCTGATGTTACTAGATGATGAGCGGTCAGAAGGCCCCCTGTGCCCTTGGGGATATCCCCGTGAATAACCTCGTAAGGGCGGCATTGCTGTAGGATGCACTATCACGCAGGGGGGATATACACAGGACGAAGCCTTTGCAGCGAGGAGGCCGCCCCATTCTGTATCACTAAGCCGACTGGGTGGTTGTCATATTCTGCAATCAAACTATTAACCAAAAAAACGACGAGGCTCCAAATAAAGACTGCCATACTTGTAGAACAAGCCATCCATTTAGTGAAGTGAAGCTGGTCCATATGATGATTATCTTCTAAAGCGGAGTAAAGGGAATTTATGTCGCATAACTGTTCATCAATACCATCGTACGCACAAGTAGATGGCCTGGTACCTGCCCGCATCACAAACGATGCTTCATACAAACCCTTTCTCATTACCATCAACCTCGTGATCTTTGCCTGCTAGGTGCAACGTTGCTTGACTGCCAACATGTCGCTCTTGGACAATTTGTTATATTTATTATCAATGATTGTTTATATCACATATTCTCTTTACAGAAAAATTATAAATTCTCTTGAATCCAAGAAGCAGAAGTTTAAGATACCAAAATTAACCACCTTGAAGCAATGGTGCCATGGTAGCAAAGCATGCATGGAACAATGTCTTAAGGCCAATACATTTGACCTACAAGTCTTAAAGTAAGAATAGTGCCCATCCACTCAAAGGTGAATCTTGATCATGCTTGTATTGTTGCACCAATTGTTCTTCCCCTGTGGCTTTAGGATTGAGTTATCCTATCTTCAAAAATGTCTTCTAGTTTCTTGGACTCAAAGATAGCTAAATTCTCTTTGGAGAATTTGTTTGAATGCGACAAGGGCTAATCCTCTGTAGATTTGGCCTACCCCTTGAGAAGGCGCAAAAACAGAGTGTATCTTTGTAGCCCTTGCCATGTGATCCATGTCTAGATTGACTATGATATCATGGCTCCATTTGAGGTCTCCTCAATTGTTGGAGTCCCTTTATAGTACAAGGGGTGTAATCCCAATCGCCAATCAAACTCTTGAGGTCATCAAGTTCTATTACCAACCTTTTTTACCTGTTTTGGATCTTCAAAGCATATTTGCAAAGAATAGAGAAATATTCAGTATAACTTAATAATTCCTACATAGGATTATTACCAAGCACACCATGAGTTTGCTCCTTTCAAATGAAGTTGAGCGTTTGAATCATTATAAGTTCAATAGGAACTGAAGTACTAGGAACCTAAAGAAGTCATCTTCTAATAGTGCCACCTTCCAAGTGATTAGAGCATGCAACATCTATTTACAAAAAATTAAGATCTGATTCCATAGTGCCTTGGATTTTTGACAATTCCAAAACAAATGTAGAAAGGAGTCAGGACTGCTGTCTAGCATGGAAGGGAAAAAGGTGGAATGGTGTTGTTCTTAGCCAGTTGGGGGCTTATCACCGGCCCTAGTGGATTGATGTTCGTGCAAAAAAAAAATCCTTCTTTTACTGAATTAGTGTTTTTCTTGATTCATTCAGTCTAGACAACCATGTTAGAAGCATATAGTTTAAGTTCCGGTAACTATTAAGCTTTCTTTTGGCAGGAGTCTCTTTTACTAGCCACTATATCAGAATAGATAGACTAGGCTTGATGAATAATTTGGTGAGGCTAGAGAGTACGAGTACAATTTGAACTCGACAAAAATTTGACAACTAAGAAAATATAAAATTATGCAAATTTCCTATAATGACCCTTTCTTGTTTTCTTATAGTGATACCTGGTGAGTATTTGGCCTCGGCTGGCTTAGTCAAATTCGCCAGGGATAAAAGAGTTGTGAGTTACTTCTGAGTGAAATTTTCCATATTCAAGTTTAACACTCCAATTTCAAGCTTCTGCTAGGCTGTGTCAATTCAGATCTGTTGAGGCACATGCTGGGAATTACTTGAGTATGAGTCGTGCCCATTGAGTCCTGCTACTCTGATCTTGTTGCATTTCACGACCCAATCTTTCTACCAGCTAACTGTTGAAGTTATGTTCAACTTAAAAATGATATTGTCTGGTATAATCTCCTAAAATGTTTCTTTAATTGTCTTGTTTGGCTTGGAATGCTTGACTTTACTCTATTTTTTTATGCTAGCCAACCTATTTTGAATATGTGTAGGTCTTGTACAATTCTACTTCTTGTTCATGAGAAGTTTAGAGCATTATACTATGGCATCTCTCTCTATGTCTTGCCTTATTACATCAAAAGTTCAAACTTCAAACTAGCATCGAGATAATGAATGGTTAGTTTCTTTTCTATTGTGTGGACCACATACTGCCATAGGTCAACTAGACATGTCATCAAGCTAAAAGGGATGCCAAGAAAATTATTATTTGCCATGATTAGTTTTTTTAACATTGTGTGGACTACATAGTGCTATACGTCAACTAGCCATGTCGTGAAGCTAAAAGGGGCGCCAAGAAACTTCTTATTTTCCATGGCTCAATCTAGTTCATATGAAGTTTGCAAACCAGTTTGAGCATTATAATTGACTTTACCTAGAGCATTGGGTCTTTTCAATTAGTTTTGGAGCTCAAAGACCTATTAAATGTTTCTAGGAGATCGTTCCTTCTTTTATGGACACCTCCTTGTCAATGTTAAGAAAGAGAGGCACTTGCAAAATGCCTATTAACCAAATCTTCTCCATTCTTTGTTTGTAAGAGAATTTCAGTGGTATTTCCCTCCATCACTTTCTTTGCAATTGGATAGCCTATAACACTCGTTAATATAAAATGGAGTGCTAGGGCTGACAACATTGTTTCTTCAACTTGAAGATACTAAAGTTCGCTGCTTGAATTCCATAGATTGTGATACATGATGCCTTGTAGGAAAACAATGGAAAATATTAATAAAATAGCTTCAAAAACTTAGACTTGAGAGCGAGGTGAAGATGAAAGATCATTCAAGTCTTGTAAGATACTTTCTTAACTTGCATGGATATGGATATGGGTACATATATGGATAGGTGCTTGATTCAAATACTACAATATTTTAGAAAAGTTGGGATATAATATGATTAGGATACGACATTATATATATGTATGCAAACAAAAAACTATGAAACATAAAAAATTCAAAATACCAGTCATGAAGTTGAAAATACAACTAAAAAGAGAGTTCCCATTAATGTCAGGACATGATTATAAACAATGCTTATAAAATGAGTGTGACATCACTGTGCTCTGCCGTGTCTACATATCATGAGTGATTGCATTGAGTGAAGTGATTGCATTGGGTCGTAGAGATGTGTCACGTGTGTGGGTAACCGCTAAAACACTAAAAAACTTGAGATTCGATGTCTAATGTAAAAAGAAAATTAAAACAAACAATAATCATTTGTTAATTACTGTCATGTTAAAAAGACTAGGATAGATCCATCTTAACCTCAGGGTTTTCTAGCAGTGGGAGGTTTACACTTTTTTCTTGGATCCCTTTCCGTGCTTAATAGATTCAGGTTTAGGATGGATCTATGGTAGTAAATACAATCATTCAAAGTTTACCTATCATCGAAAATGTCATAATCATCTCAATATTGAAGTTTTATATACTCAATATTCTTTGAGTGTTGGAAGTGTTGAATTTTGAGCAGCTGCAGAAGTTATACTTTTCAAGCAGCCCTCCTAGCTGCCCTCTCTCAAGTTGGCCTCCAAGCTGCCCTTCTCAAGCTGGCCTCCAAGCTGCCTCCTGAAGCTGGCCTCCAAGCAGCCCTCCTGAAGCTGCCCTCTTTCCAGGTCAGCCTAGGTCAACCCTAACCTAGCTGTCCTAACCTAAATCCTATCCTATCCTAACCTAGGAGGTGGCCCTAACCTAAAGCTACCTAACCTAGACTCTATCCTATATAAAGAGAGGGAGGCACCCTCTCTTCATATCATTCTTCACATCAGTTTTCATATCGGTTTATTACTTCTGTTCTGGGCAGCAGCTAGGAGGAAAATAACAAAGTTCTGGGGCAGCAGCTAGGAGGTGAATCTGAAGAAGAGAAAACTCAGTTCTGTGGCAGCAGCTAGGAGGCTATTCTGAGGCAAATATTCAGCCTGTTCTGAGGCAAATATTCAGCCTATACTAGGGCAAATATTCAGCCTTTTCTGAGGCAAATACTCAGCCTGTTCTAAGGCAAATATTCAGTCTGTTCTGAGGCATACTAATTCTGTTCTGCGACAGCAGCTACAGGGCAACCTTAAGTGCAGTTCTAAGTCAGCATTAAAGGCACAGCTGAGACAGCAGCAGCTACAGTAATAGCTACAGGTCTGAGGACAGATCTGGGTAGAGGGTCAGAGAAAGTTGAAGACACAGAAACAGCAGTAAGTGCTATTGCTATTGTCTTATCTCTCTCAAGAAGAGAAGTTCATTCTACTTGTTTGACTGATCAATATATCACAAGAAGTTTGTTGGGTTTTCTTCCCCTTGAGGGTTTCCCAGGATAAATACTTGTCCTCTATGTGAATATTGTTCTTCTAATGAGTCTTATGCTTCAGTTTGTCTGCTAAAGTTTTAAAAGAACTCTACTGTTAGCTTCTAAATCTGTTTATGCTTGAAAAATTAACAGGAAGATGTGGCATAATTGGATTTGGATGCAAGAGCTCCAATTGAAGAGGCTACTGTCGATGCATCATTTTCAATATGCATCAATTCAAGAGCCTTTCCATTGGAGTCTTGGTTGGCTTTTCCACCATTCTTTGTGTGCCAAACATGGGTTATCTATTCATGGAGATGGAATGCGTATCTTAAGGAAACTTGTTGCATATTTGGTGAAAGTTATTCCATGAAGGTTGATATATCATCTATTGGAGCTCTTTACTTGGACCCATCTTTATTTCCTTATCTCATGCTTTTCTATTTTAGGATTACTTGGCAATAGGGTGACCTTACATGGTGTACCTATTCTAAGACCTAGGGATGTTGTTGGCTTTTTGTTATATAACGTCTCATCCTTGATTATAAAAGGAGATGGGGCAATAGACAGTTCATTGGTGTGCAAGTATGTAGATTTCTACAGTTGATCATAATGTGTGAGCTGAGTTTTCTGGAAAAACAGTGTCAGAAGTTTTGAAACGTCCGAGGTGTAGTAGTTCATCGGTGTTTTTTGAGTCTTCCACTCTTCTTCTATCTTATTCTAGACATAGTTTTTGAGCAACGTCTTGTACTTGTGTTGGTGTCCCTCGCACTAATCACGTGATTACATCTTTGAGATGTGTTAGTTGCTGTCATTCTGAAGATTCATCAGACATTGTACTTGCAACATTGAGTAATACGAAGATCTTCCACTTGATGATTGATATCAATTGTGTGACGTGTGAGAATTCTATATCATTATAGCTCTCTTGCTTTTCAATTTCCTTGTGATTACTTCTAAATCAGTAGGCTTCAAGCTTTACCTGCCTTGCTGATTTTCTTCTTTACGTTCTCAATACCAAATTTCAACGAAGGCATCAGTCAAATTTGCTTTAGGGTAGTGATTTGTTAGTTGTTCTAGAGTTCTGTTTACTTTCTTTGGGGCATTAAAACCAATGTCATCAGACCTAGTCTGTCCAGACTGGTTCACCCACTAATGTGCCTGAACTTGACTGGGAGGACAGTTCTATCTTGAACCAGCCTATCCCAATCCTATTGGACCTACTCTTGTAGCAGTTTAGGGAAGAAACAGAAAAATAAAAGGAAAAAAAATAGAAATGGTGCCTCCCCCTCACAAACCCCAAGTTATTGCTATAAAGTAATGCCCCTCCTCTATTTGCCTCACACATCACTGTCACATTGATGATGAGGATCCCAATGTCAGTGATGATTTTGATGATATATAGTTATTTGTAGTAGCATGATGTGTTTTTGCATTATAGAGGCCATTTAGATCCTTGATGTTCTGTATTTGGTTTCGTATATGTATCACACTTGGTGCCATTTTGCTATATTCACCCTTCCATGCTATATACATATGCTAACTTAGCATATTTGGTGTCTTATGGTTTGGATTTACATCAATGTATATGAATATATGTATATATACATATTAAAATATGCAGATTTCATGTATTTTTCCATTGACCAGATCGACCACCTGGTCTTCTGGCCGGTCCTGGTGTGACCCTCAGGTGATTCCGGTTGTGGTTCCTGTTTTACTAACATCGACTAAAACACAGACTGCAGCTTGTATTTTGCAGAATTGTGTGTTTAGTGTGTTAGAATCAATTTTATTCACTGTTTTGAATGTTTTCACTGCAGACCTGCAATGTTTTGTAATTGTCGCAGATCTGAACTTGTTTAGAGCAGGTTTACATCGTTTAAGCTCAGATTCATTATATTTATTGGTAAATTTGAAGTTTTACTTGCTGGTATTTGCAGATTTCAGTGAGTACTTTGCAGAATCAAGGCCTTTTGCAGGTTCACTTGAGGAATTTTTGGATTTCAGATCATCAGGGATATCCCCTGAAGGTAGCATGCACTAGCATAGAAGTGAGAGGGACAGTGTGATGTGAGTCGTGACAACTGTCCCTATATGTTTCCTTTGATTCTGTCCAATTTCGACTGATAGCACTGCACTCTAAAGAAGCTATGAATCGGGAGATTAGGGATAATATCTACAGGGTACACATCCAACCTCTAGGTTGCTTAGAGCCCCACCCCCTCGAGGGTCTTAGAACTAAGATGACATTTTATTTTGAGCACTCATGCAACTAAGGGATGATCTTATTGTCAGATGTGAGTATCAACATAGATATTGGATGCATACCCTCAAGATCCCCCTTGGTCAACTCAAAATGGGCTCCAATCGACTTTAGTTCGAGACAAATCACCACATATGTCTCGAGAGGAAGCTTTGTCACTTTAGGAGACTGAGTTGGACGAGCACCTCATTTTCAGATGCCCCATAAATTTTAAAGTAGATGGCAGTTTCATTGTCTCTACCGAGGATTGAAGGGTTCCCTCTCCATCTCCTTTCACTATTTGGCCTAGAGATACCTAGTTATTTTCATTAGGGAGGAATTAGGGCATAGATGTGGTCCTTCCTAACAATCCCATTAGAGGGATCATGTCCTTCTTCCTTGTTCTCACATCCATTGGTGTCGGTAAACAACAGGCCCACTTCAGATCACTTCAAAGATTGAATCAATGAGACTTTCAACTTCTCCTCCGCTTCCCTCCTTGGATGGGTTGAGTGACCTCCTTGAGAATTTTTTGGACTTCTAGTTCCAAATCCCACTAGACCACAAGACAAACTAGCTTTAGGAGGTTCCAAAGCTAGACTCGTTGTGTAGAAAGCATTGTGCCCCAAGTTTGTTCGAGCAACCAATTTTCAATTCAAAGATTTCTCCCTTTGACCTTTGGATGTTAGAAGTGATGGACCTCATCGAGCCAGGGCTTCCCACATGATTTCAGAGGTAGGGCCCCCTTAGCTTGGGATATTCTTCGGACACTGTCATCAAGCAATGAATCGATCTCCTCACAGTGATTGATGACTTGGATCGAGAGCCATTCTTTCTCTCTTCTAATACTACGATAGGTAGGTATCTTACACAAATACTACGATTTTAAAAAAAAGTTTGGAGATGATATGCTTACGATACGACATTATATATATATATATATATATATATATATATATATATGTATGTAAACAAAAAGCCATTCATGGAGTTGGAAATACAACTACAAAGAGAGTTTCCATCAATATCAGGATATGATTATAAGCAGTGTTGATAACATTGGCATTGGAAAAAAATCGACGAGGGTCTAGAAAACATCTTCTTGGAAACATCGACAAAAAAATCGGTTAACCACGACAAGCACTAAAAAAATAAAATATATTCATTTTTTTCAAAATTTTAAACATATAAAGCAACAACAACATCAAATAAACAAACTGGCAAGTAAATATGGAGAAAGCACTCATATATATGAAGCATTCATTTTTTTCAAAATTTTAAACATGTAAAGCAACAACAACATCAAATAAACAAACTGGCAAGTAAATATGGAGAAAGCACTGATATATATGAAGCAGTGGATGCCAAATAAAAAATGATACATCAAAGTTGATATTGAATCCTGAACCTTAATTGTTGTCCAATCAAGGACTCAAAAGTGAAGAATCAATACAAAATGACATCATATGTATAAATGTATCTCATCATCATGAGGTAGATATACAATGACAAAAGAAACCAAACTAGCAGCTAGCTATCTGATATCAATGCCCTCTCCCCCTTTTACGGGAAAAGGTCATGGGCTATTTTCCAAGCCTGCCCCTGCCCCTGCTCCTAGCCCTGCACCAAATGTCCGATGGTGACCGATGGGTGTAGAACTAGGCACATCAATTTGTGTAGAAGGTGGTGTTGATGCTAGCACATCACCCTCCATGATGTCTTCAAGCTACTCCTCTTCCTCCTCTTACTCCTGTTGTTGTTCGTCCTCTAACCATACATGTGCCTCCTCCATGATAGTCACCTCAGAATCCACCCTCCACTTAGACAATACATCAATATTATGTAAGGAAATGGCATCCACATCCGGCGTTCTCTCCATTTGCCTCATCCATAGTCAGAGATTGTAATGGACATACACCAAGTCACTGAGACATGGGAACTCCAACCTGTAAGAGGGTCATAAAACATTTAATGAGTCTTGAGGGTCATGATATATTAGAGGGTCATAAATTACAATAAATGTAATTGCTATGTTGAAGTTCTAAGTTCTAATCTGTTACGTTTTTTTGAGTGTATTTTTTTCAAATACACTTCAATTGCGCTCACATCCCGAAGCCCTACGGGTTTGACTGGGATTCAGATGGCAAATTTCTATAAATTTTGTGCCCTTGCACCATAGTTTTGCCACCAAACATCTTACAACTAATAAGAAAGAAAGATAACTAAATTACATTTCATTACAGTGAAAAATAGAAAATAAAGAAAACATAATTAAACTTTCAAATAAAACACAATTGAATTTTAAAATATAAAGTTCTAAATTCCAATGAATTACTTGGCATCAAACTGCTCCTTTCAAGAGCAACATCATCAAAGCCAAATAGTCCAGTACCATCCCGATACATCTCTATCTTGCGATTAATTGTGCTGCGAATCTCGACATCAAGTACCATGCTTTGAAGACAAGTAAGGAACCATTCCATCACCTTGCCATCAAAATCAAAGTTTCATTTGTAGGAAAATGTGGGGTCGAGGAAAAGTGTTGTTGCGGGTGATGGAGGATCCCGGTCCATCGACTATCAATCAAATCCCATAACATCATTTGTCTACTAAACCTAGGGGTACCCTTGCCCACATAATAAGCTTGGATAGTTTCTTTGGCCCTATCCATGACCTCATACAAATAGGCCATTATGGGCTTATCACTATCAACAAATCTCAGAACCTTTACCAAAGGTTCACTAACTGAGCACACTTCTTCCACTCCTTCCTAAAAAGAGTCAGTGTACACCAATCTAGCAATGGCTCTCCCATCCTCTCTTGCTATATGTACAATCACACCACTCATCATAAACAAACATTTGCTTCAACTCAAACTGACATTGAAGCAAAGATTGAAGAGTAATGAAGTTAGTGGCAAAACGTGTGATTGCAGGATGCCTCAACTCCCTGTTTCTGGTGCATCTCTTCATGAGGCTAAGAACGAATGCACTGTTATATATGAACTTGGGGATGCTCCTAACCTGATCAATCACCTCCTTGATGAAGGAAATTTTCCCCATATCCTCGAGCATCAAATTAATACAATGTGCAACACATGGAGTCCAATACAATGAGCGGTGCCTCTCTGTAAGCATCCTACCAACAACCACATAATTAGCTGCATTATCTGTTATGATTTGCACAACATTATACAAACCGATCTTCTGGATGAACCCATCCATCAACTCACGTAACAATGCTTCATCTTTTACATGTGCCGTTGCATTCACTGATTTGATAAACATGGTACCTCTAGGACAATGTACCAAGAAATTGAGAAGGGTCCTACCCTTCCTATCTATCCAACCATCAAACATCACTATGCATCCAGAGACCTCCCATGACTGCTTCAACTCCACCAATCTAGAGTTGATGCCCTCCTTTTTTGCTTGAAGAATTGGCCCCACAACTCCTCATAGGTAGCGCTTTTATACATTGGGCCAACAACAACAATGACATCACACATCGGCTGCCAAAATGGATTGTTTTTGGTGATGATGAGAGGTAAGCCACTCTAGAAAAGACACTTCCCCATAACCCTGTATGCTTTTGCCTTCTCCCTTTTTTTATCATTGACATGATGGAAGGTTCTGCACCAACTCCGGTTTGTGGAACAAAAAAAGATGAGGACCTCCTATAATAATAGCTTAATGGCTAAATTCTAGTGATGATTGATGTCCCCATTGCGTTAGTTCAACTATTCATTGAGATCTATGGTCTCCGTATTGTCCATGTTGTCTAGATTTACTTATATACCCTCTAAAGATACAAAGTTAAAAAATTATGATAAACCTCCATTGGAACTCTAGGATGTGGAAATAATTTCTTCAACGCTCTTTGACGTCTCAATGCAACTTCCTTGTTCTTATTTGGTGCTTTTATTCTTGGTTGTGGGAAGATGTCTAAAGGATAGTACTTGGGATTCCATGCAAAGGCCAAATTGTGTAATGGAGATGTCAATTTGTTTTACCCTTTGGTCACTAAATTCAAAGGCTTCTTGGTTGCTTCAGTGGGTGGCCATTTACACTGATCGAAATCTCCCTTTCAAGTACACTCCTTTGATGCTATATGTGATCTCCTACTTGTTAACTCCGGATTTGAGTGTTAAACTAGGCATGTTCATGAGTTGGTACCATAGGTCACAACTTGAAATTTCGTCAATTTTTCCTCAAATTGGTTTAGAGACATCACTTTCAGTTTGAGATCATCCGGGAGCACACAATTTTTTACTTTTAGCAAGTGTCCTATATATGCATGTTATGTGCAACACTAGGAGCATGCATGGGCAGGTGATTGTTTCAAAAAAGTATTTTTTGATTTTGAGCTTTTGCTATTTTGGGAAAGTGTTTGTTTTTAAACTTACTATTTTTAGAAATTGGTTACAATTTTGAGTACCCCTTTTGATGGCTTTCCAAAAGGGTGTTTTTCAAAATTTGGCCAAGTTTTCTTTCAATTGGTTCAAAGACACCAGTTTCAGTTTGAGATCAGCTATGGGCACACAATTTTCTACTTTTAGAAAGTGTCCCATGCATACATGTTACATGAAATGATGAAACACTAGGAGCATCCATGGGAGGGTGATTGTTTTAAAAGGGTATTTTCCGATTTGAGATTTTGCTATTTTGAGAAAGTGTCTATTTTTAGAAACTTACTAGTTTTAGAAATTGGTTACAGTTTTGAGTACTCCTATGATGGTTTTTCAAAAGGGTGTTCTTTGACTTTTGAAGATACTATTTTTAGAAATTTTCTATTCTTGGAAACCAATCACATTTATGGATGTTAATTTCTAAAACCCAACATGCAGATTTAGTTAGCCAATAGTTTTATACCCAGAAATTAATGTTTAACCAGAAATAAAATTCTTAACTATGCAACAGAAAATACAGTTGAGTTTTTAACTTTTAAATGCACAACAGAAGCAACAAAAACCAAGCACATAAAAACACTAACACCAGAAATACCCTGGAAACCCCACTGTGGGGAAAACTAGCAAAGAGGGGATTTTATTGGTTTCAGAGGAAGAAAATAATTACAACAACTAATTCAAAAGTTTCTTACAGCCCAACAAACTTGCCCTGTATGGCCTTGCAAAATCACCTTTTCTCGAGCTGCAAATTCGCCTTATTCCTCATCCAAATCGCCCTCTTTAGCTCTTAGCTCAATGCGTGTGTCGTCACACCCTTGCTTCAGCTTCCTTATTATCATTTTTAGTTTACTCATTTCCCCCTCTCATGAGATTTCTAGAAGATTCCAGCAATTACACTTTAAGTGAAAATTTAATTTCCTAAGTCATAAGCTTAGGAAATCTGAGCAAATAAAGCCAATAAAATTATTTGACTAATTTTATGCTTTTCCTAAGTCAAAACTTAGGATAAAAATAAAATGTTGATCTGGGTATTAATTAATGTGTCCTTCAGCATGCCTGGACACTTAGGCCAATGTTGAGACACCTTCCAAGCTACAAATTTAACACTCCCTCTTAGCGAGGACGGTGTTCAACACCACCCCCAACTTATCCTTGAAGAAAACAAACTTGCCTTTTATCAAGGCCTTCGTGAGAATGTCTGCAACCTGCTCACTTGTAGGCACATATTGTAGCTTCGTTGCCCCTTTTTGAACATAGTCCCTGATGAAGTGAAACCAGATCTCAATGTGTTTGGATCTGTCATGAAACACTGGATTCTTAGAGAACTTGATGCAACTATGATTGTCACAATGAATGACAGTCACATCCAACTCTTGGCCAAACAAACCCATGAGCAGTTTATGAATCCCAATGGCCTCACATGATGCTAAGCTAGCTTCCATGTACTCTTCTGCAACAGAGCTTAATGCCACTAACTTCTGCTTCCTGCTGAACTAGGAAACAACTCCTGATCCCAAGCTGAAACACCATCTTGATGTACTCTTCCTGTCTACTGTGTTGCCTGCCCATTCCACATCTGTAAAGCCTGTCAACTTCTAACCATCTCCTTGGATGTAGCTCAATCCATACTTGACTGTGCCACACAAATATCTCAGAACATGCTTCGCTGCCACCCAGTGTATCCTCCTTGGCTCAACCATGAATTGACCGAGTGTGTTAACTGCAAAGCATATATCTGGTCGTGTTGACCAGATACATCAGAGAGCCAATCAACTAGCTGTAAAGTGTAGGGTCCAGTGCCTCTGATCTGTGTTGAGATTTGGGTACCTTGGAAAGTGCTCCCCTTGTGTTTGTGAGTCTCTAAACACAAAGGGGGAGACTGTTACATTTATACCTTTACTTTATGTTCTAATTTCACATTGATTTAGGAGACTTAAGTCATAAAGTGACAATTAATTCACAAGGTGGGTGAATTAATAGACATAAAGCAAACTGTGGAAACTTAAGAAAAGTGGGTTTCTAAGTGAGATTTATGAGAAGTGATCTCACTCATTAATTAGACTTGGCTAGATCTAATCTAGGCCATTGATCTTTTAGGTTTGACCAAAGAGAGGCTAAAGGAGGCAAAAGGTTAAGGATGAGGTTCATTCTTCACTTGAGAGAGTTGAGTGAGGAGGAGGAGACCAAGTGAGGGAAGTGGGTGAATTAATAGACATAAAGCAAACTATGGAAACTTAAGTAAAGTGGGTTTCTAAGTGAGATTTATGAGAAGTGTTCTCACCCATTAATTAGACTTGGCTAGATCTAATCTAGGCCATTGATCTTTTAGGTTTGGCCAAAGAGAGGCTAAAGGAGGCAAAAGGGTAAGGATGAGGTTCATTCTTCACTTCAGAGAGTTGAGTGAGGAGGAGGAGAGAAAGTGAGGGTTTGGAGAAGAGAGGCACACTTGGAGAAGAAGGGTGCAAGCTTCAAGGAGGGAGGCGCACTAGTTCATGAGAGACTCATGGAGGAGGGCACATTTAGTGAGAAGCTAAGTGCGAAAGCTATCTTGGAGGAGGTTGCTTGAGAGGAGGGCAAACTCATGTGATAGGGTGCACAAGAGGTCAAGCAATGGCACATTTCTTTGAAGAAGCACACAAGAGAGGAGTAGGGGTGCACTTGAGGCTAAGTTTGCACAAGCAAAGGGAAGAGGGTGCTACTACTCATTGTGATCATTCTACAAGTGGGCAAAAGCAAGGCAAAGGCAAAGGAAAAGCATAGCAAGGTGAAGAGGGCGCACCCAAGGCAAAGGGCACATTCTTCAAGGGCTAGTAGGCACAAGTTTTGAGGAACTCCATTACAAGCTTGAGGATAAGATTGGATTGTATCATGTTCCTTGTGTATTTACTTGTTGTAGCATTTGCTTTGAGATCTTCAATAGATCTATCTCTCTTACTGGTCTTCCCCATGGGGGTTTTTCTAGGGTCATGTTGACCAAAAACTATATGTGTTGATTTGTCATGTATGCTTAGTTATTATCAACTATAACTTGTAAGTAGTTAAAAGATCTAGAGGGTATTACATGTTTTAAGGTTATGCATGTGCTATATTTGTTCAGCCTAAACTAACAATCAAACACTTGCAAGAGCACCCTTAAAAGAGCATGCAATCATCAGTCTAAAGGCAAATTAAAGGGGGAGAAAAATCAGAACTGTTTGCTGTCCTAAAACAACAGCAAGAACAGTTTGGAACCTTGAACTTAGAGCCCAAAAAGAGGTCATATGAGAGACATGTTGGGCAGCCTTTAGTACCTCAGAATTTTTTCATGGTATCAGAGCCAAAGGGCTAAGTGTTGGCTGATTTCTTGGAGCATACAGTGGGCAGAATTTTTGGACAGTTTGTACAGCCTCTTTTCACACTTTTGTGTTGAGTGTTGAGGCTGTTTTCTTTTGCAGAGTTTAGCATCAGTTTCGTCTTCAATGGGCAGTCATGTCGGTGACACAGATGAGGGTGGATGATAGGCTAGCAAGTGCTAGCAACTGGTCCCCTTGGTAGACCAAAATTGTTTTTGTTTTGGAGGATCTTGAACTATGGGGTATAGTTCAGGCTCCAATGGTTCTTCCTCCTGTTACTGCTTCCTTGTTGGTGGTAGAGTTCAGGAAGAGGAAGACCAAGGCAAAGAGAACTATTTGTTATGCGGTGAGAGACCATGTCATACCTCATTTGATTGGTAAGGAATTTGCTTTTGAGATGTGGGACTCATTATGCAAACTCTACCAGAGTCCTAATCAGAACTGGAAGATGGTTCTTCAGGAGAAGCTTAGGATCATTAAGATGCTCAAATCAGAGTCGGTTACCTCATACCTCGTGAGATTTACTTAGACTCGTGATGAGTTGGCGACAGTTGGTGAGATAGTGGATCCCATGGTTTTGGTGAGGACATCCTTAAGTGGCTTCTCCAAACCTTGGGAGACTTTTGTACGAGGCATTGTGGCCAGGGAGGCTATGCCCAGTTGAGAGAGACTCTGTGATGACTTTGTGCAGGAGGAGCTGAGATTTAGCTCTAGACCTACAGGCCAACAACATGTTGGAGAGGGTGAGGAGGATCTTGCTCTTTACGCAAAGGGAACAAAGAAGACCGATCAGGGTGCTAGACAGGGTCCCAAGGGAAGGGAAAAGCCACAACAAAGTGGTAGTGGGAAGGAGAGAGACATGAGCAAAGTGAAATGATTTGCTTGTGGAGAGATGGGGCACTATGCTAGACAATGTCCCAAGAAGAAGAAGAAGCAGTAGGATGGTGCAACCTCGACAACAGAGGAGCAGGAGTTCACTGCTCAGTTTGAGAGGGAGTGTGCTCTTATAGGTTGTTGTTTGACAGTTGAGACACCATCCAATAGTTGGTGCGTAGACAGAGTTGAGGAGGTCCTGCAAATTCAGAGTGTTGCAGCTCAGGGGACACCGTCTCAGTTATTGAGTACACCATATTTAGGGGTGACTAGTCCACCCGGGACAACTTCAGTTTCAGAGTCGCCGAGTATACAGATAGTTGGTGCGGATGCTTTAGGGCCACAAAATACTTTGCAGAGATCTGTTGGAGAGCCTCAGAGGTTGGTTAGAGAAAGCAGGGCACCAGAGAGGTTTGGGTCACACTTGGCTATGGAGACGAGCAGATCAATTTCAGATTCCTCTTCAGGAGGAAGTCCCTTGGTGAGAGACCAAGGTGAGGATCTTTGGTGAGATGCCAAGATCAAGAGACTCTTGGTGAGATGCAAAGAGGTAGACCATAGTTTTAAAAACCGAACCCAATACCGGAACCGGTCGAGGGTCCAACCTGAACCGGTAATGAACCGGTTTTTTAAAAAATACATCAAATATTTAAATTTTAACGAAAAAAATATATTTTTAAGATTTTAAATCATGTTTCCAAAGCATTAGAAACAATTAGATACAACATATCCATAGTATGCTCATGAATATATCAAAACGACACCAAGTGCAATACATATCTAGAGATCGGAACATAAATACATAATCAAGGAGGCTCTAAATGGCCTCTACAACATCAAATAACATACTAAGTTAGAGTGACTAATACTATAGGTGGGAATGCCAATGAAAATTACAAAATAGCCATAGGGTAGAATCTAGATACTAGAACCGTAGATGGAATAATCTCATAGCTCATGAGTCGCGACTGTCAGTAGTCCTCCATGTCATAATCATCAAGATTGGCATCACTTCCACTGCTCTCTCCTCCATCCTCCTCCTCCTCCCCTATATCCAATGCAATCCGTGCATTTGTTGATGTGGACTCTGGAGGATGACGCCTCAAGAGGATCACCATCATCAAAAGTGACCGGCTCTAGCACTAGTTCATTAAGATCCAAGTTGGCTAATGCCAACTCAACACTGTTGTTCAAACCCTTATCATCAGAAAACACATCCCACATCTTTGTCTTTCCCTTCAAC
>ML793023.1:178717-188877 GCA_009831015.1 Picea engelmannii
TGAGCCCATACATGGCTCTCTTCAACCTGCAAACATGGGAATCTATCCTTTGCACCTTAAAACCCTCTGGCTGTTCAATATACACCTCCTCCTCAATGATGCCATTAAAGAAGGCCGTCTTTACGTCCATCTGGTGGATCCCCTACCCCATCTCTGCTGCAATCGAGATCACGACCTTGATTAAAGTGTATCTTGCCACTGGGGCGAATGTCTAATCATAATTGATTCCCTCCTTCTGAGATAAATCCTTAGCCACAAAGCGGGCTTTGAACTTCTCCACACTGCCATCCGCAACATGCTTGATCTTGTAGATCCATCTCGATCCAATCACTAATTTCCCCTCTGGCCAGGGTACAACCTCCCATACGTCATTCTTCATGATGGAAGCACACTCTTCCACCATAACATCTCTCCACACCTATTGCTGTGATGCCTCCTCATAGATGGAAGGCGCGACCTCTAATAACTCGCTCATTAGAGCCATATAATTGGAAAATCTCCGTTGTGCTCGATTCTTTCTAATAGAAGTGATAGGAGCACCATCGTACTCTTGTGCCTCTCTCAAGGTTTGCTCTGCCCATCTGGTCTTCCCCCTCCTAGTAGTAGTAGGAGTGTCCTGTACTGGAGGAGCCTCCTGCTCCTCATTCTAATCTGCAATATGATCATCTGTGCTTACACCTGTACCTACACTTGTAACTTGTGAATCCTCAGTCTTCTTAGTTTCTAGCTCATGATCCCCTGTTGTTGCTGGAACAGTCCCATGAGCCTTCCTCAGGGCTTTGCCCTCCTCAAACTTCACATCCCTCTTGACCATAATCTTCCTCAAGGAAGGAATGTAGACTCTGTACGCCTTGGAAGTCTCACTGTATCCAACGATGATCCCCTTCTTTGCAGTGGCCTTGAACTTCGTCCTCTTCTATGAGGGGACATGACAATAGACTAGGCATCTGAATATCATGAAGTGTCCAACCTTTGGTCTCCTCCCTATGAAGACCTCCTCGGGAGTCTTCCTCCCCAACACCTTGTGAGGACTTCTGTTCTGTATGTATATTGCAGTATTACAAGCCTTTGCCCATAGGAATCTAGGCAGATCCTGATCATACAACATGGCTTTAGGAGCCCCAACAATAGCACTGTTCTTCCTTTCCGCCACCCCATTCTGTTGTGGGTTGTACAGAACAATCAACTCCCTCTTTATCCCAGCACATGCACATAAATCCTTGAAGACCTTCGAGGTGTACTCGACTTCATTGTCGAATCTCAATGTCTTGATCTTTCTTGCTATCTGCTTCTCCACAAGAGCTTTGAACTTTTGGAAGTTTGGAACCGACTAAAGACCTCGTCCTTGGTCTTCATGAAATAGGTCCAGGTCTTCCTGGAAAGGTCATCGATGAAGGTGATATAATACTCGTACCCACTCAAGGATGGCGACGACATGGGCTCACATATAATCTGAGTGTATCAAATCCCGTTGTCACTGTTCAAGAAAGTTGTCTTGGTGTATTTCCCCATAGCACACCCCTTGCATACCTCATGATGCTCTGTGCTAAAGTATGGAAGTCCTGTCACTATCTTCTTGAGCACTTTGAGTGCTCCATGATGCAAATGCGCCATCCTCCTATACCACAACTCTGCCATGTCACATGCACTGCTCACTAATGCTCGTGCTAGCTCAAACTGAAGCCTATACAACTTCTCTCTCCTGACTCCAATCACTTTAGTAGTCTTGGAGTCCTTGGGTCGTATTTTTTCTCGCCCATCCTGAAATGAAACCACATAGCCCCTATCCTCCAAGGCTAAAACTAATATCTGGTTCTTTGTCATACCAAAAACATTTAGCACATCTCTCACCATCAGTGGCTTCTCAGACTCTCTGAAATGTAACTGTCCCATGGACTGCTGCCCGACACTTGGCATTGTTGCCCATCTCAATAGCGAGGTCCATCTCCTCCTTCAAGCTGGAGAAGTAATATTGCACTCTAGTCATATGACTAGAGGCACCACTGTCAATGTACCAGACTCGATTACTAGCTGAACTAGAAAGACATGCTATGAGTGAGAACTCACTCTCAAATCTAGTTGCAAACTCATCGACTTTGGTTGAAGCTAATGCTTTCATATGTGAATTCTTGTTGCCCTTCTTCTTGTTTGGGCACTGGCTGGCAAAGTGTCCTGGTTTGTGACAAGCAAAACATTTGATTTTGCTGAAATCTTTCTTCTTGTCTCTCTTTGAGGTCCGACCCCCACTAGGGCCCTTCTTTCCTCTGAACTTACCCTTTCCTGCTAGAGCAAGGTTCTCCTCATCTTCAGTCTTTGGTTGGCTGGCCTGTGAGGTACCAACTCGCAACTCCTCCTGGGTGAAGTCGTCCCATAGGCTCTCCCAGTTATGAAGCTTCTCCCGTGCCACTACACCTCGGACAAACACATCCCACTGTTTGGTGAAGCCATTCAAGGTTGTCCTCACCAACTCAGTCTCATCAATGGTATCCTAATTGCATTCACTGCTTTTGAATAATTCAGTGTAGACCTGCAATGTTTTGTAATTGTTGCAGATATGAATTGGTTTATAGCATGTTTACATCTTTTAATGGCATATTCATTACATTTATTGATAAATTTGAAGTTTGCTAGTATTGATTTGAAGTTTTGCTCGCTAGTATTGAGGGTTAGCTATAGGTTTTTGAGTTTTATTTGCAGGTTTTTGTGAGTACTTTGTAGACTAAGGCCTTTTGCTGGTTTACTTGAGGATGTTTTGGCTTTCAGATCATCAAGGATGCCCCCATGAAGTTAGCATGTAGTAACGTTAAAGTGAGAGGGATTGTATGAGGTGACACTGACACTTTTTATATATGTTTCATTTGATTTATTCTAGAGTCTAATGATAACACTACCATCCAAACAAGACTTGAATTGGGGGATTAGGGATGATATCTACCTTTAGTACATCTAGCCTCTAGGTTGATTAGACTCTCTCATCCTATCCCCCTTGAGGGCCCTAGACCTACGATGGCATTTTTGTTTCAAGCACTTCATGCAATTAAGGGATGATCTTATCGTCAAATGTGAGTATATGCATAGACATTGATGCATGCCATTGGGATCCTCCGTGGTCAACTTAGAGTGGGATCCAATTAACTTCAGTTTGAGATAGATCACTACATGCCACACCCTAAGAGGACTTGTTAGCAATGTCACTTTTAGGAGATCAAGTTGGACGAGTGCCTCATTTTCAGATGTCTTGTCTTTATGAGACTAGAGGGTGGTTTCATTGCATGAGGGTCCCTCCACCTTCTTTTGCTATTTGGACTAGAGGTATCTAGTTCTTTTCATGAGGGAGGTTTTAGGGTAGAGATGTGGTCCTTGATAAATCCCATCAAGGGGCTTACTGTCTCCTTCCTTGTTGTCACGTTCACTAGTGGTAGTAAACAACAAGCCGAGGTCTAGATCACTTCGGACTATAGATCAGTGAGACCTTGGACTTCTCTTGGACTGCCCCCCTGTTGAACAAGTCGATCGACCTCCACAAGAATTTTTAGGAGCTCCAGATCCAAATTCCGCCAGGCCACTAGACATACCAGCTCTAGAAGGTCCCAAAACTAGAATCACTCTGTACAAAGTACTACTCTCCAAGTTTGCCCAAGTGTTCGAGTGAGTTTCCTCCCCTTGACCTTGGATATTGGGAGTGATGGACCCCCTCAACTTGGGATATTCTCCAGATGACATCATCAAGCAATGCATTGGTCTAGTCATGAGATTGATGATTCAGATGGAGAGCCATCCTCTCTCTCTCTCTTTGATCTTCAATGGGTCGAAGAAGATACTCTTTGATCACCATTTCTTTTTCAAAGGAGAGGAGATTGAGATCACCGGCACATATACTTATTTGGGGGTACTGTTCAGAGGACCTCACTTTAGTTTGTGGCATGCACTTCAGCCTCGAGTCGGCAAGGGGTACTGATCCTTGGCCCTTCTTGAGAGGCAGTGTTTCCAGAACCATTTTCATGCCATGTTGCCCAAGATATCGCTCTTGGACACTCTTGTATAGTCGACATTTTTATACGGTTCTACAGTTTGGGGACTTGGATTAGTAGAGTCTAATTGGTCTTTAGTAGAGAGAGTACAAATCGTCTGCCTTCACCACATCATCAGATGCAAGAAAACAATCCCTCAACCTATGATCCTCGCAGAGGTTGGTGCTTGGCCCTTTCGGTTTGAGATAGTGTTTGGTCTCATTTCATTCCTGCACGACATTTGGAGTGTCGCTAATACAATGAAGGGACAAGACTGGTATCCATACTTGGCCTATTGCTCATCAAAGACCAATACATCAGCTAGTTCCGTTGTTCTCTCTTGGTGCTGGTATGTTGGGATCTTAGATCTCCTAGCATATGTTAGTTTTACGATGGACCATCTCCCTCTGTTTAGATATTCCCTTGATGCACCCAACCACCTCTCACCTACCAAACAAGAGATTAACACGATCATCAAAGAGGATATCTATAGGCAGTTTGTATGGGTCACTTGGATAAACCCTCAGGGGGGGTTACAGCCGAAGATAGCCTTTTATGCTGAGCACTTCATGGTTATGAGGGATGGACTCATTGTTTGACCCCCTTACACACTTCACCATTGGATGCATGCTCTTCCAATCCCATGGTCCAGTTCTGAGTTGGCTCTCATAGACCGCAGATTGAAACTGACCGATCAAACAAGATTTTCCAGCTATGCCATCTCCGAGAGATTGAGACTGAGGGGCACTTCATCTTCCGTTTTTCGGTTTACTATAAGATCTAAGGACAATTCCATTATCTTTTTAGAGTGTTACAGACACTTGGTAGTTTCTTTAGGTATCCTGACCTGAGATGCCTAGCTGTATACATGCAGGAGGCCCTTCGTCTCTGCTCTTCTATCCTCCAGCCACATCCACATCATGGAGCAACTGCCACCCAACMGATCACTTCCTTTTTTTATGGTGCTCTCGACTAGRGGCACCAAGCGACAGATCGATAGAGATGGCCCTAGATCAGTGAGGACACATGGCTCTATTTCTACTTCCGTGAGACCCYAGCGGCGTCKCSAGACTAGACCTCATACTAGAAAACCAGTCGTCCAATGATATCTTCCACACCACATCGACGTGCTCTTCCTTCCAGACAGCAACACAACTCTCATTCCAGTTCCTCTTTCGATTCTTCTTYGAGACAAACATCTATTTTGAGTTTTCTCCATTAAGCCTTAGATGTTAGGAGAGATGGTTCCAGTGAAATAGGATAGCCTCGTTCCACTGGAACCATAGACTATTAGATCCACTCGCCTTGTACATCTCTCTCTTGGTTCGTTGCTCCATCTTTGGTGTTGGCTTTCTAGGTTTTAGATTATATTTCTATTCTATTTTACTTTCTGCTTCTTGCTTTTATAGGAGCCACTTTAGCACTCCCGCTTTGTTTAGACATCATTGTACCTAATAGTCCCATTGACCTACTCAATGGTCATTTGTCAGACATTAATACATTTATCTTATCTCTCCAATTCTGGCCCCACCATGCCTTAACATCAAGATTGTATGCTCAACATGATTTTGGTTTTGCATTACTTCTCGTGTTTCTATTGACTAATTATTTAGATCTTTCTCTACTTTTAGTAGAGTAGTGGTCGGAGTTGCTTTTGCATTCCCACTATGTATTCACATTCGTTGTACTTTTGAGTCCCATTGACCAACTTTATGGTCACTAGTCACTTGTTGGACATTACTAAAATTATCTTATCTAATATTATCACATCTATCATGTCCAACTCCTTTGACATAGTGACATCTCTTATCTTCTCCAACATTGTTTGTATCCCATCATACACCTCTCCCAAGCAAGGTGTATTTTGTGTTGTAAACGTATATCATTTGTAAAATTGGCTTAGAAAATGCAAGGTAATCCAGCCAATCCATCGGTCATCATCAAGAATGGGCCTCTTACTTTTTTGTACTTTATTAATATGGGTTTGTCTCAACATGGGCCAAACATCATTAATGACCATGTTTTCTAATGCCCTTTTCACCTCCATAAGCTTCTTTAAGGTGGTAGTTTGGGAGGTGAAACAAGTTTCCACAACCTGTAAGCTTTCAAATAAATTTAAAATAAAAAAAACAATATTTTAGATATAAATAAAAATTTAAAATAAAAAAAAACAATATTTTAGATATAAATAAAAATTTAAAATTTAATTTAAATTTATGTGAATTCACGAGTTCCAATTTTGTGTGCTTTTGATAGACTTGGGACGTATATGATGGTTCATAAGGAAATTTTGGATTTCATGTGCTTCATTATAAATCCTCTTGATCTAGTCAATTTTTCCCATCTTGTTGGGCATAAGGTTCAAAACAATGTTATCAGATTCTACGACTTGGATGTTGACTTGAGCAAGTTAGACATGACTTGGAGGGAAAATTTTGAACGCTATTTCTTAAAGTTAATTATCTCTACTTTTGTTAACTTAAGTTTTAACATTAAAAGTTGAGGGAATAACCCTATTTTAGGAGGTTTGGTGGTGGAATTAGACACATTAGACCTCACATGTAGAAAATATAGATTTGGATATATTTTGAACTAAGCAACCTTCTCAACCTTTCAAACCCTTCACTTCTTCCATCTAATGTTATCCAACGAGATAGACTCTTAAATCTTGTAAAACCTATAGGATGACTTCATTTAGATGGAAGCATCTTAATTTTCCAAGGGTGGATGAGTCATGGGTTGGACCCTCAGGGAAACCCTTCAAGAGGGGAGTACAACAAATGTAGAGGTTTATCTTGAGGGCATTCCCAAGGATTCAATCTACATTGATTTATGTACTATGTACTCATTACGAACTATGTACTCATTACATTATAGTTCGTTGTTTTTTGGACTTTGGTGATCCAAATTCGAGTGGGTAGGTCAAAACCGCTCAATGTATCTACACTACGGATTCATGTCAAAAAACATAATGAAGTTATTATGTTTATGTTGTGTGGCTTTCATTATTTGCTTGTGATGGGCAACATCCATCAAATAGCTAGGCAAACATACACACAAAAAGTGTACATTGTACACAAAAACTTGATTATGGAGAAACCCGTATGGGGTAACATTTCTGATCTTATTCAAGGTTTGCAGGCCACATGGTAATTCCTGCCATTGCATGCCCCTCCCTCTGTGTTTTGGAGTTCACCATCCTATGGGTACAATGCTTTATATTTCCGAATGTCAAGTGCAAAAGCCTTCCTAATCCTAGGCTCTCTTCTCTTCCTTATGCTGCGAATTCTCATTGATACTTGGTTGTAACTTGTTACTAAGTAATCATCACTTCCAGGAATTAGTTACTCTAGCTTGATAACCGTTTGAATTGAATCATTTTGGCTTCTTGTCCTTCCAACATTGTCTCACACGTGTAAAGGGAGATGTGGAGCCCACATAGGAGCCAAGTATTTGTTGGTCCTTGGTCCTGCATGGCCATGGTCAAGTTTCGATAAGAGTAGGTTCCACTGTAGAAGGACATACTTGTTGAAATCTCTATTGTTGATGACGTGCTTGTTGACACTTTGTTTGTTGGTGACATGCTTTTTGACACTATTGTTGTCAAAACTTCAGTGGTTGATGCATGTCTTTTCAAGAGATGCTCTGTTGATGGGAGCCTTGTTGACAAACACCATGTGGACACCCACCTTGTTGATAGACCCTTTGTTGACAACATCTTGTTGATCATCCACTTGATGGTAAATCCCATTTCTTTGTGGCTTGTTTGCTCGTGTGTTCGACATCTGCGTCCTAACCACCTACACCTTGTATTTGAGCACTAAGTCAACGTGCCTTACCTAGCATAATCCTTTTGTGCTTGATGATTTACTCCTTAGCCAACTTCACAAATGTCTCGAGTCCTCTTGCTTGACAATTCTCTCTTTGTTTGAGGAACTTCTTCCTTTGCTTGGCAAACCACTTATTTTCTCAGCAAGTGTCCCCAATGCTCGACAAAACTATCCTTAGGCAAATTTTTGCCTTTCGTCCTTATTTTTGATCCAAATTTTGCATCAAGCCTCACCTCGTTGGAAGGATTTTGGTTCCTCAAAAGTTTAGAGATTATATTGTAGGAGGCTTGGAAACCACTCCTATGCTTCACTGTTGTCGGCCTCTTGTTCACAACCAACAATCTAATTTTTTTGGTGGATTTGATCAATCTTTTGGCCCAATTTGCTGCCACCAGAGAGATCTTGTCCTTGCCTCGACTAGCCTTGACAAAGAACTCCTTCCCGTCCATTATTAGTTTGTATTTGTTTTCCCTCAAACATATGGCATCTTTGTCATACAAGTAGTGGCTTCCAGAAACAATCTCTCATACGTCCAAAAGAACCACATTGCACTCCACCTCATTGACAACCCTTTGACAGTGCAAATTTGAATCTACACTTATGAAGGCCCTGAAGTTCAACATCCCTTTGTAGCCATCCTAAAGGATATGGCCTCAGATGTGCAAAGGTTGGCATTCCTGACCTTTGAACTGAAGACTAAGATATGAGATTTGCTTGTCTTCTGAATCAAAAGGAGAATTCACCGGCATACCTTTTACTTGGACTTCGATCTGGAAGAGCTCTCTTGCCTAGATTCTGACTTTTCACGATCAGTCTTCTCTGTCCTTTAAGAAACACAGGTAATCTTTGAACTGGCCTCCAGCAATTCTTCAATTTTTTCTAGCTCAGACATATCCCCTGATACTTATTCTTATGAGGGCTGCTCCTTTGGCTCGTTGATTCATTAGCCTTTGAACTCTCACTGACATCAATCTTCTTTATCGTTGTCTCCAGATAAAGGGCTTCAAGTTTTAACATTGGCTTTGTCAATGCTGCTCACCTCAAACAATGCCAACTCATCCTATAAATAATCATGAAGGCCTACAATCTATTTTACTAACATACTAGATGAGTTTTCTGCATTGCTCATCTAAATGGCCTGCCGCCTGAGCTCATCAGTGTATACTTGTACTTTCTAACCCAATTTCTGGTGAAGATGATGTGATTGAATCTGCTGGGATCTTTCATATCCCAAGGGATAGCACTGTTTCTGGAGCAGACTTTTAAACTGTTCCCAGTTTGTTACAAGTGCTTCTCTTCCTCTCTGCAATCTCAAGCAATATGCCTCCCACCATGAAAAAGGCATGTCCCCTTATTTTGAGTTGGATGAAGTAAATCCTTTACCCATCATCTAAACTAGTACAGCCAAAATAAACCTCCAGCTGTCTCAACCAATTGTCTAACCTTTTGATATCTACAGTGCCATCATATAGAGGTAGTTTCAGCTTTGCTTCAACTTTATAAGGGTTAACACGGTTTTTCATCTTTTACCTCATGCTGATGAAAACTAGAGTTTTCTGGCTCATCTTCCTCTGTCCCTCTGTTCTTGTTTGTCTTTAGCATAACAGAGAGAAGTTGTCTCGGCAATATCTGAATATCTTCTGTATTTTGCTCCATTCATTCAACGCGAGCTTTAAAGTCCTGCTCCTCCTCACGGGCTTATTTAGCATCTGGGTCACCCATCTTGGGCTTCTTTGGTCTTATTGGACTTTCAAAAGGACCTTGCAGTGGTTTTTCTCCCTCTGCAAATTTCTCACTAGTCTGGATCCTACACAGACCTCAATATCACCAGTACCCTGGCCGTAGTTAATGAAGAACTTGAAGGTTCTGTTACCAAACTGATCCATATTCCAGTGGGCAGGTCAAAACCGCTAGTGTATCTATACTACGGATTCATGCAAAACAAAATAATGAAGTTACTGCGCTTATGCTCAGTGGTTTTAATTACTTGCTTCTAATGGCCAACATCAATGAAAACTATTCATCAAACTGTGAAGCAAACATACACAAAATTATACATACTACACAAAAACTCGATAATGGAGAAAGCCGTGGGGTAAAAACTCCTATCTTATTCAAGGCTTGCAGGGCACATGGCAATGCCTACCACCCTTTCCTCAGCATTTTGTAGTTCACAGGCCTATGTTTCAGTGTCCTGCCTTGTGAGTCCTCTCTGGCTTGTGGTTGTGATCTATGATTTGATGGTCATCATTACAAGCTAATACTACAGTGGCATATTGCTCAAAAAGAAATTATGCATTTTGGCTTAGCATTTCTGAAA
>ML793024.1:10063-26549 GCA_009831015.1 Picea engelmannii
TAAGATACTTCTTCACCTTGTCCATTTGTGAGGGAATATTGATTAGCTTTGAAAGGGGAACTAGAACTGCTATCTTAGCTAAAACATTGACTACATTAACATTTAGTTTCACACTATCACTAGTGGTACTCTTGTTAGATGGCAATGAAGTCACTAGACTAGTATTCAAAGGTAGAGGTGGCCTACTCCATGGTTTTATTTGTGGCTCAGAATCATTGGGTTGTAAAATCTTCGGTGATTTATTCATTCTCATGTATTAAATGTATTTATCTTTCCTAAGATTTTTTTGGCTTCTTCACCTATAGAGTTCAACATGGTCATCCTCATAAGCCTAGCAATGGTAACACTTCTTTTGAACATATGGGTTTTTTGTTGGATGCTATATATGTAATCAAGGTCTTCAACAAAATTTAAACTTTCAGGGCCACTAGAGTCTTAATCTTATAAACCCTAATATAACCTCCCTATCCCCTACCATCTATAATCTCAATAACCCATATCCCATTAACAACTAATAGAACCCTTGGTATCTATAAAGACATATAATCTCTAATCCTTACACCTTCTATTGCATCTAACTAAAATAGCAGTGGATTCCTATACCCTTTGATCCATAACCCTATAACCCATCTCATTCCTAACCCATATGAATCCCAACAAAATAACCACTTCCACGGTACATTATAACCCATAATATAAGACATAACAACTACAACTCCTAATCCCTAAAACTTATAACACCTATAAAACTTATACTTAGCTTGCACCTCAAGAAATTAATGATATAAATCATGGTAAGGGAATGAAACTTCTAACAAAAAAAAAAAAAACCCGGAAACGTCATAATACCTCGTACCAAAGGAACAAAGTTCAGATTATAAAAATATCACAATTGGTTTTCACAAAAGCTATAAGTTGTTTAATTCTAATCAATGGAGGATACCAAAAATATTAAGTCACAATCAACAATGTCCCATTTGCAAGCTAATCCCTTTAGTCCACCAATATCAATGGTACGAGTTTAGTCATCACAATGTTGGTTACAAGTCCCATCCCATCCATCATAATAGATTTGTGTGATTTTTTTTGTGGAACCTGTTATCTCCTAAAATAACACAGTCAATTTCGTTCATTTAGGTGATAGGAACTGATTGACAAATACTTTTCTAAAAATTTTAAGGTTCATTTTTGAGAGCCTTATGTTTGTAATAAAGTTTGAAAAACATTGATTTTGGTTTTTATTTCAAAAAGGTCAAATCACAGGTTTTAGTGGTTAAGTGCTTCTCCAAAAGTGCTTCTAAGCCACCGTAAGCCTTAGCTTTTGACAGTTTAAACAAGAAATTAGGGGCTATTTTAGACACCGAAATCACAAGAGCTTGGAGTGAGTCATCACATCCTTTCACATGCCTGAACCGTCAAGATTGAGGTTTTATAATTGCAATTGGCCGCTGAAACAATAAGAGGAAAACCGTTTAGAGACTTGGATCTCATTTCTGCGTGATATATCAAATCTTTTCAAGTTGTTGTTTCATCAAATCACGTGGATGTGTACTTCTCATCAATTAGTTAACAATCATTATTGTTTCAAATCTTAATCCTCTCTTTCACATTCCTTGTAATCAACGCCACTCCTTAATGCATACCGATACTTCTCGTCCCTGTCGTAGCCGAGCCAAATCCTCCTAATTCTACGCTATGTAGTGTTTCTCCAAGCCCAATTTTCCATTTGCAGGTGTACATGAACATTTCAGCAAATAAAGAAAGGAGGACTATCTCTAAGGAAGGAGCTTGATGATATTAGTTACCTGGAATCGCACCCGAAGGTATGTCAACTTTTCAGGGATGCAGGTTACTACAATTTTTCTCTGACTTTTGATGGAAGAAAAGCAGTCATCGGTAAAGATGAATTCCAGGTGGATGAATCCCTAATAGCTGAGGTGATAGAGCTTCCTAGGATAGGAAAAAATTGGTTCAAAACCACTGTCACAAAGGATATTGAATTTAGGTCCTACTTGAAGCCAGAGCACAAGTGTTTGGTATGGAAGAAAGACATTCCTATGTTTTTTCTTGAAGAGAAATGGAAAGATTTATTAAAATCCATTCTTGTTTATATAACTTGTGAAGTTAGATAAAATAGGGTGATGATATAACATTTTAAACTCATGAACCATTTCACTAGTATAATCCCACTCAATCTGCCCTATTACCTCCACAAAATCTTGAATAAGATGGCTTATCAAGTCAATGCAAAGCCAAGAAAAGTTGCAGGTCAATTATCTCATCATGGTTTGATTAAGCTTTTAGTTTGTGAGCTGTTGCAGAGAAGGAACAAAGAATGCAATTATTTATTGTTTTGGAATGAATTTCAGACTAATGTAAAACCAACAAATAAGAAGATTCCTTCTTCAAGGAAGTCTTCTACTCCCAGAAGTGGAAAGAGGAAGAGGAGAGATATCTCTTCAGTTGCAGTTGATCATCCCTCAATGTCCTCTAAGCCTAGAAGGACTAAGAAAAAAATGGAGTTTAGCAAGGAGGAAGAGAAGGCAGTAGAGCCCCCAATAAACATGAGGGTTCTTAATCTCCCCTATACAGACTCAGAGGAGGAAGAGCACTAGCTTGAAACAGGGCATGAAGAGCACGAGTTTGAAATAGGGCATGAAGAGAACCAGGTTGAAACAGGGCATGAAGATCCATCTACCACAGGGCATGAAGACACAGTGTATGTAAATACATTCACAACGAGGTATGGAGATCTTCCATCACCTACACCCAAAGAGGAGCATGAAATGCAAGCTATAGAGGCATCATCTAGGAAGTCAAAGAAAAACATATCAAATAAGATTGAAAAACTCAGAGAGAAGATAGAGCAACAGGAAGTGCTAGAGAGGGTAATTAAAACCAGATATGAAATTATGTCAAAGAATTTTGTAGAGACCAGTGCAACCTTAGAAATATTGGCACATGAAAGTATAAAAGAAAAGAATAATAAGAAGAATATTTTAAAAGACTACAACAGTCTGTGGAGAGTATCTATGCATTTGAAGAAAAAGGTCATGTCATTAAGGTTGCAAGCTAGGTCCTCAAGACCTCATCCTCAAACACCTACTAATATTGAAACCTTAGCAGATGAAACCATCCATCTGAATGATCCAGAGGTAGCCAACAATTATACAACCATTCTATAAATTGATCAATATGCATAGGCTTTCACCCATCATCCATAAGGTGTTTAAATCTAAGACAAAAGGTATTGTGCAATTTTGTTAATTTTCACTAATACAAAACTTTTAGTGGCTTAGGAAAAAATTTCAACTATTCATTAGCCACCGAAAGCTGAGATTTCAGTAGCTAACCGTCCTAGATTTTGTATATTCTAACCATTGAAAGCACTCACAGGGAAGAAAGGTAGTGTTTTTGCACAGATCCAAGTTTTTCTTATCCAAATTCCTCAAGAATAGTTCCAATCAATAGATAATAATTAAATGCATCCTTACCAAGAGTCTGTTTCTATTTTGGAGATTCCCAACAAGGAGGAAAGGCTAAATTGGTTAGCTATTTTCTGGGAAAAATTAGGTTTGTTGCCAACAGGTGACATTTTTCGAATTCTCTCATATCTTATGAAGATCCATCAATCTTGGAAGGATTAATACATCTGTTGAAGAGTTTTAAGGACATGAAGATTACCTAAGATTAGGAATTGACCTATTTTATAGGATCTCTGCCTATTTTCTTGGGTCAGTTATTGACTTTCTATTTTTGGTAAATTCAATCCAGTATCCTAGGATCTGGATACTGTTTGTAAAGGATATAAAGCTAAAAACATTTGAGGAACCAAGGTTTCTATTTTGGGTTCTAAACCATACTACTATTGTGATACAAACATTTTCTTAAATATGTTCAGCTTGTAAGTTTCCTTCACTGTTATTGTCAGAATTCCTTTTCATCTTTGTTATATGCGTATGAGTTGAATGCTATTCTTTGTCTCTGTTTAATATTCTATGGTGACTTTCATCTTACCTATGATTATTAAGCAAGGATCATAACCATTCACTGCTAGTTTATTGACCCATCATATATATTGTTTTATATATGTTTTGGTCGATAGATTAGTTTCTTTACCCATTTGATTCACAACCTATCTGATAATTACTCTTCAAGGCCTTGTACTGTTTGATTATACCTATATTGTCTTGAGGATACAATCCAGTGAGCTAGATATTCATCTTGATCCAAAAATTACCCCTTATTGAGAAAACCATTGCAAAAGTAATTAAGTTACCAGGCATCTATGAGATACAACCTAAGAGAGTTTCTTGGAGTGATAAAAAAACCTAAACTTGGACAATCATTACAAGATTTCAAAATAAATATTACCAAAGAAACAACTATGCAAAATTTCTAACACAATGTCTTGTTGAAATGATTTTTATTTTTTTTAATGCTCATTATTAATTTCAGTCATTGTTTCACCCATAACTAGGATTGTATTTACATCACACTAACATCTGAAATAATATATTATTATGTTTATTATAACATTAAAAGAGAGATTGTCATATTAATTACTACTTTAACATATATATAACAAGCAACTTTGATAGCATCCCAAATGAGACAACATATTCAAACACTAGTATGAGAATTTTGCCATCATAAGTAGAGACCCAAAACATGCCTAACATGCCTCATTTTCCATCAAGATCTCCTTTTGGTCACATGGTTCTCCATAATAACTTAAAATAAATAAACAAATAAAACCTTTGATTAAAGTTTTTAACAGATATTAGTTTTTTAAATGTCAATTATTATTTTATGTTAATAACCTAGATTACATAACCCAATAACCTTTAACAACTATTAACCTACTAACCCACAACCTCTAAACCCATTAATACCTAATGGCCCTTAACCCACTAAGTCTTGATCTACTAACCTACTTGAATTACAAAACCATTAAGCCTACCTTACTAACCTTTAATTTCATAATGCACTAATCACTAACCCACTAAACCATTAAGAACTAATGCATTAAACCCTAACACACTAACCCCTAACCCACTAAGTACCCATTATGAACTAATGAACTAAACCCTAATGCTCTCATTTACTAACCCCTAACCTTTAAGACACTTAGCACTAACTCATTGACACTTACATTCCTACATATTAACACTTTAATACCTAACCTGAATGGTTGGGAGGTAGGTATCTCAATCTCCTCACCCAGGTTTAAATCCACAATGATATTTTGGCATGTTGTGATAAGGCTAGAAGGGTAGACACCCCCCAGGAGTGGGACCCCCCTTGCACGTCTGTCTTTGAACTTCTTGACTCTTGATATGTCATAATTTTATTGCTAGGCATTGGATTGCAAGTTGTTGGCACTAATCTAGGGGTTAGAGTGGAAGCTATCTAGATTTTAACTTGTGTCTCGCCTAGGTAATCTAGGGAAATTACAAATTTCTCTAGTTCTAAAAAAACCACTCTAGTGTCTAACCCACTAACCATTAACCTAATACCCATAACCACTAACTCCTAATCCCTAACACACTGAAATGTGACCCTTTGACTTCTAATCCCCAACACATTATCCACTAACCCATAACCCACTAATCCTTGATCCCCTAATACACTAACCCCCTAATACCTAGCTCACTAACCCTAAAGATACTAACCCACTAACACATAACCCTAACCACTAGAGACAAGAAATGATAGACCCTATAGAAACTAACATGAGGTGCAACATATCATGAATCAAATGTAACTATCTAAGAGGGACAATAATGGATGATGAGGTGATCACCGAGAAAGGGACTCAAGGATTTCCTTAGGAAAATCATAAAAACCAACGATGACTTTTTTAGTGACTATGAAACACCAAGTGATAGGGTCAACAATAAGAAATGGAATTTTGATTATAACTTCGAGTGTAAATAGGATTGAATACCATAAAAGAAAAATCAGGATTACAATGGTCGAAGATAGGTGCAAGAAAATAATGGATGAATATGGATACATTACAAGAAAAGAGATAGGTTCCATGAACAAGTGAAACCAAGTGGTTTGATCCTAGATGAGTGGAATGAATGATGGTAAATTAAAGTTGTGACCATTGGTGGGCCACTAATGGAAATATCCTTGGGGGAATATTGAATGGAGGTATAACATAAAAATGGTCTTCAAGGTATGGATGAGGTGAACGGAAAATGACATGTGATGAATCACACCATATCATATACCAATTTGATATAAATCACTTGTGATTCCTTAGAAAAAACCAACAAAATGAGAAGGAAGCATAAGGATCTCTTTGAGATGTAGACTATATGGACTCCTAATCCTAATGGGGAAACAATGTCATGGATTCCAACATGCAGTAGGGTGCTCACTTTGGGAAACCCATGTAGGTTGCATACTTCCACCGAGCAAGGGAGAAATGCAATATGGATGAAATAAACTCCTTTCTTGAGTAGAGCGGGTCCTAATGACATATTTAGAGAATGGAAAAAAATAAAAATAAAATGCAAAATATGCATGGGGATTGTTATATATATATGATAGTTTGAATAAGTATACTTAAAAGTGTGGCCATGATACTAATGAATAAATAAAAGTAGAAAAAAAAAGAATGGGTACTAGGTGAAGCACTTTCAGACATGAAAAAAATACCACAACATATAAGTGATTATGAAAATAAAATCAATGGTGAAGAAAACACAAAACAATGATCTCTTAGTATAACAAAAAGAACTTGATAGAAAAAATGGATTTGAAACGAAGTACTTAATCATAAGAAATAAATGGCAACATGTTGAAGTTTTTGGGACAACGAATTCAATGGTGGAGACATCACTAAACTAAAATATTGTGAGCACCCATAAGAGAAAAGTGAAAAATTAGGGTTAAATTATTAACAAGGCTTGGAATGAAATTTGAAAATCATTTGTGCATTTTTGGTTTCATGGATCTATCGGTGCCCTATATTTTTTAGAGCTCAGTGTGACCAACTCAACTTTTAGAATTCAATTTAGTGATCACCAGGTAAGAGGGTATTGACCTCCTCTTTAGTTTTGTCCATTCATTTTCCTAGATTAAGGCTTGTATGACTCTTGTAAAATTCCATTAGGGTTTATGTAAGGTCATATATGGTGAGAGGAAACAACAATGCAAGTGCATAACTATTCCATCATTAGTTTCCTATGTCGCTCAAGGGGTCAACTAGCCAACTACATAAAGTTACCATGCAAATAGTGACATGACATGCAACTATTCAAGTGATAGGTGTGCATTGTGTAGTGTGAAGGTAAATACCCCCATGCAAGCACATTGTGCAAATGTTGTATCGAGAATTGTGCAATGTGCACACCTATGAGGAAAAATTATGCATATATGGCACAAAAATAAACCATTATATCTGTAGTATTGATGGTGGTTTTTTCCTTTGATTTTGATTGGTAAATGAGCCTATTCACTAGAGGGAGACATATTTTAAGGATCTATGGAATGATGTGGTTGGGAAACCAGAAGTGGGGAGGCATATTGCATGGTATGGTTTATTGAAGCTAGTTCAAAACCCATTTATGTGTGCTAATGAGGTGTTATTAAAGAGGATCAATAGGTTTTGGGATCTTGATGAGGAGTGTTTTGAGATTTAGGGAAAATGTCTAGAGTTGGCACTACTAGACTTATATTTCATGATTGGTTTTCCCTTACGTGACAAGGTGGGAGATAGTTGGCCCCAACCAGGAGGGGGTAGGACTTTGGAGGAATTGATCAAGGCTCACTATGAGTGAGGGATGAGAAAGGTTGATGGTGCCATCCCTATTGGTGTGATCTAGTCCAAGGAGATGTGATCTATGATGACCATGGTAGTGAAAATATTGGGATCTTATGGCCCACATGTTGTCTTGGGTTGCCATATGTTGATGGGGGAGAGAGTTCTAGAGGGAACACATTTTGGATGGGCCCAAATGTTACTAATTATTATAAGGAGGAAGTTGATGATTTGTTGGTGACAAAGTGGGGTTAAAATTGGCTTAGGTATACTTTTTTATTCTTTGTGAGAATCAAAATTCTCATATCACACCATTTAGTTTGATCGGGAGGGACCTAGGAGCCTAGGATGTAGTGATGGGGAGATTTGATGAATCATGGAGGTGGTGACATTGTGGTTAACATCTTCACCATAGATTTACTTGTTTATTTGGAGCATCTACTTATCCACATTGAGGAGTACCCTTGTGAGGGTATGGATTGTACATATCACCATGATAATATTGATTTCTATTTTATATTTAGGCATTGGAGACATAATTATATAATTAACATTAATTAACATTAATTAACATTAGTTAACATAATAACATTGTTGTATAATTGTATAGTTAACATTAATTGCATTGTTGTATAATGTTGTATTATATAATATAAATTATATATTATATATAATATATATATATCCAAAATTTATAAAAAAAACCAATCCATTGTTAACTCTTGTGCCTGTGGCCTCACCTCATGATCACCGATGCATTTTAATCACCTTGTCATATAACCTCACTCCAATATTCATTTATCAAATGAACTTTGTGTTGATACCCTATCTCACCTTACCACATTATATCCAGAGAATTGTCGAAGCTACGACATTGGAGACAAAGGAGAGCCGAAGATGATACATTGGAGACAGAGAATCCCTAGCTCAAGAGATAGAGGTTCCCTAGCTCAATAAATGCCGCCAAAATCATCGGTAAGTGGGTAAAATATATTGGTGGTAGAGACCAATATTCCTGTAGAATCCCATTGGTTCAAAGCCCTAAATTTTCAATAGCTAACACTTTGTACATGAATGCTTGGTTTTTTCAACACCTATGTTACATTTCTTTAGGAAACAAATGCTATAGGAAGGAAAATCCCAACCGAGTGAACTAGCGAACAAGACCAAGGAAATGTACCCGTTAGATCACTGTGAACTAGCTCCAGAACTTTGATAACTCTCAAATTGTTTCCCTTGTTAATGGTAATTTTTTGTATCTTTATTTCTCTGATTTTGTTTGTAACATTGTTTAAGGATTTCAAGGACTCCTTACAGCCCCAATTTGTAGCAAGGTAATGTGCTTTGGATTTCTTTAAATCACACATGTGTATAAACTTGTATTTCTCCCTAGTCAACACAATAGAAAAATCATGAAGGGATTCCATCTTCCAAGCAATTCTAAATGAATTCTTGGTGGCATGGAATGTCAAAATGAAAATAGAGTAATTGGGTCCAAGTTTGGAAAGAATGGACAGAACAAATTATTCATGTTCCTTGTAAATCCTACACAAATTTAACTCTAGCCTCAAGATTTTAACTTGTGAGAAATTATTGGATGGTTTCAAAACTTCCTAGGCTCAATATGTTGATCCCCTTCTCTAGGTGGTGTCCTCTTAACACATCATGCTTCCCAAACAATCCTTCCAAAGTAGTCTAGATTTGATTGGGTGAACTACCAAATTTAATGTGGAAAATAAGATCAAGAGAGATGGAGAGAAATAATAAACCATAAGCTTCATCACATTTGTTAAACCACTTCATATTTTCATCATATAGTATAGGTTCAAATTTAATCCCCATCGTGATTCTAAATAGGCCTCTACTCCTAAAAAAAATAACATGTTTGATTTCTACTCTTGGTAATTCAATGGTCTAAGAAGGGGAAATTGACTTCAATCCATTACTATAGGATTCATGCTACTACGGAATATATTTGTGTAGTTGAGGGAAGGAAGCTTCAGAACAATGACCCTACTATGGAACTATGATTTATATAGCATAAATCTAGTTTCTTTAAGGCCATTAAATAAACTATTGGATAGATCCTTGTGTATCTTAATAGAAGAATGTTTACAACACCATGAAGTGACTATAGAATAGAGAATCTATTAGTGTAATAGAAGGATTCCTTCAAATTTTTGAAAGATACTACAAAATATAGACTTCAATAACATAAATAAAGAGTTTTTTCACCACTACAAAGAAATTGTGTAAAAGTGACTTGTTTAGCATAATAGAAGTGGATTCCCACACCAAGAAATTGTCTCCTAATCATGCATGCAATTTTTTACTACACCATGAATTATTTCCCTAGGTAAGTAGGTGATATTTTTAGTGATATCCACATAATGTCCACCAATAAATTGAACCATGACAAAGCCCCCACAAAACTAGATTTGTTGTAAAACTAGACTATTGCAAAAGAGTATTGTTATGATCATTAATTGACTTATATACAAAACAATATTGGTCTAAGTAGTACACATGCAAGTGTTTGATAGAGAGGTTCTATAAACAAAGGCATCTCATGAATCTCTCATTAAATCAAGGAAGAAAAATAGAAAGGTAAAAAAACCTCTTTCCATCATATAAAACTTTAATACATACCATTACTTACTCTTCCATAGTTTTTCCATCCAGTAAATCAATGTTTCTTTCCCCGTTTTATTGGTTACAAAAATTTATTATCAACGTTGTTTTTGCATACACTAGTGGGGTGTTTTCATTTATACCTACTTAGTCTATTTCCACATCCATTGTCTCATTCCTTAACTTTAATATACTAGTCCTATTGTTTATCTTACTTTCCCTAATTTTATCAACTAAAGAGATGACCTTCCTCTATTTAGAGATTGTTTCCATTGTGCTTTCATTATCATCTACTACATTTCCTAAATTTTGGGAATGGGATGCATCCTGAAATACCCCTACATACTCATTCAATAAATAAGGAACATATCTTACCCCAAATAAACCAAGTGAATGAAGTGTAAGAGGGATTGATTTACCATAGCATGTATCCAGTGCTAGGATATCTTTAATCACCTTTTAGGCAGCACAATGTGGGATAGAAAATCCATATATCCATCAGTCATCCTTCCCATAAGAATATTAATCATTTCCAACAACTTCCACATGTTTTACAAGCATATATGCACACAAATTAGGATTCTTTATGTTAGGGACCTAACCCCGCATGTAGGTAGAAAAATACATTCGGATGTAATAAAGGTTAATGTTAATAAGGCCTTGCAATAAAGTAGAATAAGTTGAATGTAAGAAGACCTAATAGAAGCTTCTGCTTCTAGAAGGATCTTCCTCTAGATGGTTCTTTTGATAAACATATTTAGTATAAATAGGATTCATGGATATGAGAACCATATCTTGGATATTATTGTAATAGAGCTCTGCTCGACTAGAGGTTGCCCCCTCGAAGAGGCCCTGGAACATTTTTCTCTTATTCAAAGTGTTCTTTCTGGTGCTATTTTAATATCATTTCTATGTTATTTTGGTGTTATACTGGTGTTATATTGTTATGCAGGCAAAAATCTGATCCAATATGCTTCTAGCAAGTGTCAAGTGTCTAACAAACTTAAGCCATGGAACCCTAGGCCCACCAAGGCATCCAAACCTAAAATATTATGCATAACTCTTCTTATATGGGAGGTGTTAGTACACAAGAGATGGATCTTCTTATATGTGAGGTGTTAGAACAAAAGACATGGATCCTATAAGGATTCCCAAGACAGATCTCGTTAGACATGTAATCATTAGTCCACATCATATCCAACTATCATAGACTTGTACCTTTGTGGACTTGATGCATCCTACCATGGAGAAACATGAGAGTGGATGTGGTTGTATTAATGTGGTCACTTGGTGTTCTCTCAATATTATTTTCTTTAATCCCCTTGTACGTACATGATTATTCGATGTGTCATTATATTGATATTTTGAGATCTTGGACTCTTTCTCATAACAATTCATTGTATCCTTGAATTCTCTAGGTTTTCCTATTCCTCATGCACGCAAATATCTGATGCAATAAGCTTCTAGCAAGTGTCAAGTGTCTAACGAACTTAAGCCATGGAACCCCAGGCCCACTGATGCATCCAAACCTAAAATATTATGCATTAGGATTAAGTCTAGGTACCATGTTTCTAATAAATTTCTTGCATTGGAGATATTTGAAATGACAAATATGCTCAATTCCTATGGATTTGAAGTATTATTAGAGCCTAGGGAAATCTTGTTTGAGTCCAATTATCCAAAATACTTGGAATTGTTTTGATAAGGGTGTCTTCTAACTTAGATTTTAAATTGTGTAGTGGTCCCATGTGGCACACTCTAGAGCCACCACTAGTCCTTCCAAGTTCATTCATGTTGATGTTGCATTTCCATGTGGTGGAATTTAATTGGACCTTGTGTTTAATGAGCCAACCATTTTTAAGGATTCCCAAGACAGATCACGTTAGACATTTAATCATTAGTCCACATCATATCCAACTATCATAGAATCATACCTTTATGGAATTGATGCATCCTACCATGGAGAAACATGAAAGTGGGTGTGGTTGTATTCCTCATGTAGGCAAAAATCTGATGCAATATGCTTCTAGCAAGTGTCAAGTGTCTAATGAACTTAAGCCATGGAACCCTAGGCCCACCATGGCATCCAAACCTAAAATATTATGCATTAGTCTTAAGTCTAGGTACAATGTTTCTAAGAAATTTCTTACATTGGAAATATTTGAAATGACAAATCTGCTCAATTCCTATGGATCTGATATAAATTTTTTATTTAGATCTGTGAATATGATGATGGATTACTAACTAACAACACATGCACATGCAACTGAAGGTACAACCAAATAGGTACCTGTCAGATATTTCTTCATCGAGTGAGGAAATCTTAGGACAAATAGAGGCCGAAAATGTGACTGAATCTAGTAGATATGATAAGAAAACAAGGACCAAAGGTGAAAAAGTTAGAATAAAATTTCGTAGACGCATGAATTTTTTTCTTTCCAAAGGAGGATCATGCTCTTATGATGATGAGAGCATAAAAGACATAGATGTTCCACTCAAGTATAAGCATCTGGTGAAGCAATGGGTACCTAAGGAACTACCTCCTATAGATGTTGACTTCATTGTCAACAATAGGACATATCGCATTGCACCATCCTCCCTGCATGGCTTGGGGATATTTTCCATGGATGGAATAATTGTAAAATACAATATAGTAACTGAATTGATGGACTATGTCTGACTGTGTTACAATTATAATGATTGGATGCGGTTGGTCCGGTACATGTGAAGTATGCAGAGATATGCACTCGCCGAAAATTATATACAACTAATAAACAAGGATAAAAATAAGGGAGAAACTACCTATATTGATGGAAGGCCTAAAGCTTCTTGCAATATCGCAGGGTTTATAAACAACACATGACCCAGGACAACAAACAAACAACCGAATTGCATATTTGAGGGATGTGAAGAGAATCAAGTAGTCCCATGCGTAATAAAAAGGATAGCTCCTGGGGAAGAGTTATTAGTGGATTACCATTTGAATTGAATAGACACATTAACTAATAGTGTTCAGGTTCTTATGAAACACCTCTTTAAGAAACCTCTACTTATTGCATTATATTTTTTTATTATCTTTAACATTGTTGTAAATATTATCGTTAACATTGTTTTTTAGTTATCATTAACATTTTTTTAAATATTTGGGGGTTCTAATTATATTATAATGTGGTAGGATGATCGTGGAAAAGGGCCAGTCGCAGAACATGTAAACGATTATCAATTTTCACTTTCATTTTACATTGTTTTTATTATTTTCTTATATAATTTTATTGAAATAACATTGTTTTTGCTGAAATTATATGTAGTCAGCAGGCCATGTGGATCATGATTCCTTCGATGAGGAGAGGTTTTATTCTTGCATTGATCTGATGCTCTCATTAAAAAAAAAGATCATTAAAGCTAACAAGGAACTATTTAGCTTGTTATATCGTCCGGAACAAACTCTGTACGTCAAAGAAAGAATCAAGCTCCTTATGTCACAACTTAACACATATAAGGTAATAACCATAATTTTTTGTTTTTTTGGTTTAATGCACTCATATGTTCAATTATGATACTTTATTCTTTAACTTTTACATTATCTCACGAAAAAAAATTATTTTTTATAAAGAAATATTTGGAGCTTGTTCAACATGGGGTTGGCAGTAGTGGCGCTACAGAGATGCTACAGAGTCCTGATGCGGGTGGTCATATAGCTGCTAGAGAACTATTTACTTCTCCATATTCCACACCTCATTTATATAGGAACAATGACACACACCGACATGCATCCACACCTCGATCAGAGTCTAGAGAGGGCGACAGAGATGAGGATCATAGTGATGTGGTTGAGATGGTTGCATTTCCTGGAGCTAAACGTGTGACGAGAATGGGGACCCTTCCATGCACATTTTGGGTCGATGATAATGGACTTCCATTAAAACAATCAAGTCTCCCAGGTAGTTTTAATTCATATTTTAATTGTTTAATGTTTTCCTCATACAAAAATCCTCTACATTATTAATTTTAAATTAATGATCATATCTTTTTGTGTGTAGGAAACGACTTTTTTTATAGGCATGTAGAGAGAAAGGCCTTGTCTATTTTTGGGGCAACCTTGCGCATGAGGTGGAATTGCCAGAATTCCAACATCAAAAAGGAACTTATGGATTATATTGAAGGCCTCTTTGGTCTAGACACGTTCAATAAAAAAGAGGTTACATCTGCAGCGGGTGAACATTTAAAATATACCCAGGATGTTTATAGACGAAGCTTCGCAGGAAATCCTAGGTATGAGTGTCCTCCCTCAATTCTACAGAGAGAGTGGAAGGAGATCATTGATGATGCAACAAAGAATATTTTGAGAAAATCAAGAGAACAAATAACTAGTACACCAAGGTAAATTACAATTTTTTGAATTCAACACTAGCTTTATTTTTATTTAGATCTAAATAAAAGTGTGGTTATATATATCATACTTGAAAATTTTGATGATAGGTTGCCTGACACTTCGAAGGAAACCAAAGCAAGGATTTCCAAACATGGCCAACACAAGCTAGGTCAGGGCGGCTACTTGAGGTTACAATCACGAATCATAAGTACTTAAATATCTTAAGAACATTGTTTGTATCACCTTACAACTTTAAGGTAATTTCATCCAAAAACATTAAAAAACCATACCCTTATGCAATGAAGGGTGACGACTTTGGAACTGAAGCCACGAATGAAGACCTCCAACTTGGTTACAAGTACGTTTATAAAGCCATGGCTGATCATAGGAAAAGCATGGGGCAGACACCAAGATCCAATTTGTTGGATAAGGTAAATAAAAATCAGTCCACATTAACCTTTTGTTACTTATAAAATACGTAAATGTTTGATATCATCCATAATTTAATGTCGTACATTGTTTTAGTCAGGGGAGAAGCACTATCAACCCTACCATTAGTATTGAACAACAAAACGTTGATAGTGAAACATAGCCAGAATATCATGGTGCTCCCCAACAACCCCATCCTAGTGAGGTGCAGTCCCAAGATGTTCCTGTGAATGAGGCCCACGACGGTAAAATGTCTATATTTTAATCATATACTTAATAATTTTGTACTTATAAATTTTGATGTTTCGATGGAATATAATGTCCTATATGATGATCCTTGACCTGAATATCAAGTGAATAGGCCGACAACCATTCTAGCAGTGTCAACTAGAGGACCAGGTAAATAATTACATTGTAGAGTTTTTTTTTAATATTAATGAACTACTTCAATGATATTTAAAAATTGTAACAACCCTCCTAGCTAAGGACATCTACTCTGTCAACCGGTGAATTTTTTTTGTTAAAGTGTGTGTGCGTGTGTAGAAGAAACAACCCCCTCGACTCTACGTCAACTCTCGAACCAACAGGACGCAAGTAGGACGAACTCAATCAAGACGACCCGACATATCATAGAGACAACAAGAAGCAAACGCCCCCGAACATGAGGCGGGCAACTAATGGCTGTAGGTAGAAACAGACATCAGGGGTTAGGCATAGCACTGTCACAGAAAGAAAGAATCCCACAGTAGAGTCGCAGTAGTGGAACTGTGCCTTTAAACAGCCCGAGACTACTGATATGGCTCAGAATGTGTCGCAAGAGTGGAACTGTGCCTTTAAACAGCCCGAGACTCTTGATACGGCACTGGATTCCTTCCACCGGACTACACGCAGATGAAAATACTAAGCTACAAGAGGAGTCTACATCCCGCCCGACACGAACATACTACGCCATACAATACCACCCAGTACTACAAAATTAGGGACACCCCTGACCTCTACGGGAGACGCAAGGCAGGCGAACTCCAATCGACCAACCACTATTGGGACCTGAAGGCATCCATCAAGATCAATTGCTCCATTAAATATCATTAACCGACGAAGACTTTATCACAAGGTAGAAGCCTATAATCTCAACCCCCCCCCAAAGTTTAGTTATAAGGTCATTCACGCTAGTTTAGGGACAAGCAATAATCACACGCGCATTGCAATTCAATATCATCATTAACATTTCAATTAAGCCAATAATAACGTTGCTATCTAGACATCAGTACGAACAT
>ML793024.1:40818-90182 GCA_009831015.1 Picea engelmannii
GAGTCCAAGGGGGTTCTACCGATGCCTCTGCATCCTCAAGGTCAAAAACCCTGCACACTCAATAAAACTGAGTCAATAGCACCTGTCTACATCAAATAATAACACATCATGTCATCTGTCCATCACATTATAATAATATATAAAGGTCTAACATCAAAAAGGGTCCAGATTACTTGCGAGCAAGTGTCCTTAAATAATAAGTGTTCTCCGTGCGCCAGAGCGGGATGTTACAAAAATTGGCCATATAAATTTAATATTTTTTATTTTTTTAGGTGATGGACCCTCACAACAAAATCCATGTTGTGGATACAAGACTAGATGTACTTAACATGAAAGGACTAAAAAAACATCATCTGTTGAAGATCACCCAGTAAATGAAGACATGGACATTGATGATTTGCTTAAGAACTGGAAAGCAAAAAAGAAGACTAAAAGAAATTCATGATGTAATGTAATAATTTTATAAGACAGTTAGTTGTACATTATATAGCTGATAATATACACAAGGCTATTTCTATAGCTTGTATATATCTATGAATGTAATTTTGTTATACACTTAATGATAATTTCAACTTCTCTTAATGATGCAACTTCCAAAATCTTGTGACATGATATATGAAACTTTGAAAGTCTTGTGACATGTTTCATTGTGTCTCACATGACAAAGAGCATTACCATTATTTTCATTATGTCATGGACATGGTGTTTTATGTTTAAGAAGATATCTTAGTGACTTCCAGTCCACTTTAGAGTCCCAAAATAATTTTTAGAACCTATCTCTGATCTAGAGGTGAATATGGAAATAACATAAAAGACATTTTCATTCTATGCATCCAGTTAGCATAGTTTGTGGATATGTCAACCTTTGATAACAAAGTTCTTAAACTTTATTTTATGAAGCAGACATCCATTTTTTACAATGTGAAATCCGGAACAAAGAGGTATATGAAGGAATTTCTACATAGGAGGGTAATAACCTTATTTGATTTGTGTAGGAAGAAAAATGTTCCACTGTCCGTTCTATGAAAAATATTGCACTGACATATTAAGATGGTGGTAAGGAACAATTTGGAGGGGGAGTGGTCCATAGAAATTCCAGTTTTCTTTATTCCTATTTATAGGTGGGAAGGGGGAAAAATGATCTTTGGGAATTGAAATTGTATTTAGCAAAGAACTATTATTCGAGTAATAATCAAGGTTGCATTTTGGGAAAGCTTAATTACATGTGACCAAATCGATGAAACTCACGAAACTATAAGTTGTAGTTCTTACTTAATTTTGTGTAGATTTTCTTGGTGTTGCTAGTATATTATGGACATTAATATAATTTATTTATTTCTTAGTCTCAAGCATTAGGGCCATTTTTCTAAACAATGGCCTTAGGTGATTAACCTTTACCCTCAACCATCATCATCATTATATTCTACCTGAAACCCTTTTCTTATTATTGTTTGAGGTGAGGATGAACTTCTATGATTACAACTCCTATATTTGTTGCCTCTGAGCTATTATGCCAGGATTGATTCATACGTGAATAATGATTTCATATTTACATGCAGAGTCAGATGGTTTCTTTACAACCACTACCTCTGTTAGTTTCTGGGGATTCTTTCCCAAAATAATTATGGTTCAAAATTCTTTGCAAAGGTCTTGTGGTTTACAAGCCTAGTGAGAACCTTCACCTTTGTCAAATCCATCTTCCTTGCTCAAATTTGCTAGATATATAGGACTCCTATCAGGCTGTTTGGCTCTAGGTCATTTAGTGTGTATGTTTTCCATACATATGAAATTTCCATGGTGATTCCTCAAGATTATGTCTGGTCTTAAAGGTTTGCAGAGGATACATACTAATCTATACTCCCTACTAATATCTGAAGCAATAGGAAGTGCTCTAATCCTATCCATTAAATTGCCATTCAAATTCATTGTCTAGGTGAATGACCACTACATTTTTCATGAGAGTTGTTGATTCCAAATTAGTGAACAAATAATACAGTTTTCCAGTATCCAACATAATAGGTTTTCTCGTAACATGTCAATATTGCCCTGGTAGTTAAACAACTAAATATAGCAATGATTTTCTTGAACCAGTTGCAGGTGCCAAAAAACCTAGTGAGTGAGGATGGAGTTCTTATGGGGTCTTATCCTTATATTTTCAATACAATATTCCTCAGGGATAATAGTTGTTAAGATAAAAATGGTTTCGTTGACTTGGTGACAGCTGAGAACCACCAAGGCACTTGAAATTGCATACATCCAATCTTCAACATTTACATGATATTGCCATGCTGATGTAAGATGACTGCAACAAAGTATGAATTCCTAAAATATGATGCACTAGATACATATGGTTAAGATGGATTTTGATTATGCATAGGGTGCTCAAGCATGGGATGATATTTGATTTGGTAGACTCCATATCTAATCTTCTTGCAAAATCTATTCCAAAGGCTAAAACTCCCTTAGAGTGTACATGGTTATTTCCTCATAGATGTTTATATATTATTCAATCATTTAACATTTTAATGTCTTTGAAAAATGTAGGTTTGAAGGGCGGTCACCTCCACGATCCAAAACACATTTCTAAAAAGGTATAAATTATTTTCTTCTCTTGCGTCATGAAATTTTCCTTCATTTCCTTGTATACTTAAATTCAAAACTAGAAAAAAAAATGACACATAGCATGCATAATAGATAATTTTTTTGTGACTGGGAGTAATAGAATTTTTTCATATTCATAAACAAAAAAATGAGACTTATCTTTTAACAAAAATTGGTCCAAGAGATTGGTCATGTAAGAGAAAATTTCCATTGAACCACAACCACCTAGTGTAGATAACACCACCAACCTAGGCTATGAGGCCACCATGGTGAAAAACCCAAGCAATAAGATTTCATATTTCTTATCCCAACCTTTCTACTCACATTCTTACCTAACCTTATCAACACAAAGAATTACAAGAATCTGATTCATCCTGTGATAGATAAGGAACTCTCCTCTAGTACTGGGAGTAATAGTAATTTTTCATAAATGGAATATTTACACCAAGACCTACAAATGGAATATTTACACCAAAATATAATATGGATGTTATTAAGAGGTTTGGCACACTAGGTATGGATATCAAGGACTTAACCATGATCCAAGGACAATCACTAGTGCCTAAAAAATATTTCTAGGGTTCATGGTTGTATGTCCCACCTATGGATTTTGTACTATCATTATGAGTGATGACAATGTTGTCAGTTTCCAAACCAATCGAAATTATGAATGGCCTATTTGTAAGAATCTTTAACCTCTCCTTGCATAATAAATAAATAGAATAATAGATTAAGACTTCAATTTCTTATTGTAAAACCTCCTATCTTATCATATTTTAATCCTTTAATCATTATAGAAGTGACATTTTCACAAAGTATCTTACAGAAGTGAAGATTTCCAAATTTTGATCTATGTTAGGTGTTTAATAAGTTGTCATTAATGGGGGATATGCTCTAATTCCTCCTTCTTTCTCCTATTGTGTCACCTTTGTAAATCCTTCAAACATATCCTAGGTTGTTATTAAGGGGGGATGTTAGGATATTTCAACACTTAGGAGTTATTTAGTATAAAATTGGTCTAATGTGTCTTTATCCTAACATGGATAAGGCCTTTAATCCCATACTTCATCAAAACATTCTCCTAATTGCATATGTATCCCACTTGGTGGCTAAATATCCCCTTTAAAGGATGCATGTAATGGTTTAAGACCACATTTTATCCTGTGAGCCCTCAAATATTCATTTAGTTGATATGTCTCTTTTTTTCACTACTTTACCATGGTCAATACACCAAGATCCATCCTTGGTATGAAAAAAATACTATAGGCACCCATATCCCATTTTGAGATCAAATATCCTTTTTAGAGGTCGTATGTGGTGATTTGAGTTGATGTTCATGGACAATATCCTTAACATATTTATATATGACTTGAGTCCCTTTGTTTTCTCTCCTTGTCATGTTTATGACCCCTAGACCTATCCTTGGTGCATGAAACCACCTAAAGTCACACATATCCAAATTGGAGGCCAAATATCCCCTTGAAAGAAACTTTTTAGTGGTTCAAGGACATGTGCATGGTTCATGAGAATTAAAAGTTTCATTTAGATCTTAAGACCCTTTATTTTCTTGCATGACCATGGTCACAGTCTCCAAATCCATCCAATGCATCTAAAGTTTTATAATATTTCCCAAATCTCAATCATATGTTAAATATTATAATCCCTGAAATACTAATTTAGATCATACAACCCTTGTTTTCCTTCATTAACCATGGTCAAAGCCTTGATATCCATGCCTGGTATGCAAATTCTCTTAATGATGCCTATATCCCAACAAGAGGTCAATGATTTAAGTTTGTATGCTGGTTTGAATCCCTTTTCATGGACTAGGGCCCTAGAAGCTTCATTTACAGCCAAATCTATGAGATCCATATCTTTTATGTAAAGCCTCCTAAAAGTACCAATATCGTGCTCAAGGACAAAGTTAATTTCTAAAAGTTTTTTTTTAGTTGTTTGAAGAATATTCCATGTCCCATAACACTAGTTACACTCATTTATGGATTAAGGACCTTATTTTCATCACCTAATCATGGTCAGGGACCGAAGACCCATCCTGTCTACACAAAAAATCCTAATGGAAACCCTTTCCCATTCATATGAAAAATATCCCCTCTAAAGGGATGATGTTGTAGTTAAAGTCATTGATCATACTTTATGGATTAAGGACCCTATTTTCATCACCTAATCATGGTCAAGGCCCCAAAATAAATCCCTACTACACAAAANATCCTAATGGAAACTTCATCCAACCCGTATGCAAAAGATCCCCTTTAAATGTCTCATGTTGTAGTTCATGGCTTTAATCATGGCCTATTAACCCAATAATATTTTTTTAAGGCCTAATTCCTTGGATTTATCCGCCAACCATGGTTAAATCCTTCATAGCTATATTTGATACACAAAATATTATAACAATACCCATATCTCACTCAAAGGTTCATGATTCCTTATAAACAACATGTTATGTGGTTTAGGGCATTGATTACGTCCATTAATCCCTAAAGGATTCATAAATGACCCAAGGGCCTTATTTTCCTTGCTTGACCATGGCTAATTACTTAATTCGCATGTCCCTAATGAAAAATATTTCATAATGGTACACATATTCAACTTGGAGGCCAAATATTTCCTCTAAAGGGATTATGTTGAAGGTGATGTTCATGGGTATTGAGCCTTACAAATCCATTTATGGAGTAAGGACCTTATTGTCCTCCCTTTGTTATGGTAAAGTCCTTGAGACCCATTCCTACTATGAAAAAACTCATTATTATGCCCATATCCTACTTATATGACAACGATTCACTTTAAAGGAACTATGTTGTAGTTTGAGGCCTTGATCATGACCTACTAGATCAAGAATATTAACTTAGGTCTAATTCCCTCGACTTCTGACCCAACCATGGTCAAGGGTTTAGTACCCATCCCTAATGCATAAAACCTTCTAATGGAATCCACATACCACTCTAATGATAATGATATCTTATATAGGGCATGTTTTGTGGTTTGTGGCATTGTCCATGGCCCTTGTAGGTCTCCGAAAGATTCATTTAGAGACTAAGAGATTTATTGTCCTCTCATGCACATTATCAAGGCATTGAGACCTATCCCCATTATCCAAGAAATTATAGGAGAAACCATGTTCTGCTTGGAGGATATGGTAATATTAATATTAAAATGGTAATATTAATATTAATATTAAAACTGCAGCCTAAAATATTAATACTAGAGGTGGGAAAAAGGGACCTTTATGGGCTAAATCATAGTGAATGATAGTGTTTTTGATGCCATATTAACATAACCGATTATTCTTGAATAAGTGAAACTAGTTTTTTCCTTCATATTCATAACTATATGAAGTTGTTGATCAAAGATTATTTTGTAACCAGTATGAAGATGTCTAATATTGATGTAAGTGCTTGTATTTGATCATTCATTGGTATTAGCATCAAGACTTAATGGTGTCCACCATTTGGAGGTTTTGGCATGCATAAATGTTATGAATTATTGATTCACATGTTCAATGGCCTATTGATTGATGGGTCGTTTACCTAGAAGGTTAAGAGGTTGATAGATTGATGATCCTTACCTTTATTTAGTGTATATGGGTTTAAATGTATTAACCTTGTTCCTAAGGATTGTCATGTTTAAAAGAGAAGATACCTTTCATCCACGGTGTTGTAGATGCCTGGTAAGAGGAAATTGTCTTAGGGATACTATGAATGAGTTTGATTGATGTTAAACCAATAATCTTTGGTGGTATATTTGTATTGTTAACAATAATTAGTTGTAACCACCCTTGAGTCTCATGTATGCATTGAATGAGTAGACCTCTTATTTATGCATAGTGAAGTTATTATTCATGAATAGGATTGTATATGTCCATTAATTTGAATGCATGTCTATTGATATGAGTGCATGGCTGTGTTTAATTGTTGAACATGAAATTGTACTTGTTATGCTTTGGATAATACCATTTTTAAATAGTTGTATTCATCTTGAAGGTTATGCTATGTTGTTTACTTTGAATGATAGTTTTGAGTGGGTTGTATGCAACTCTTCATAATGAGAAGGTATGAAATGATCATATAGAAAGTGTGCAATAGTGTTATGTATGACATGGTATAATACACATTTTCTCTTGTTGTTAGTTACCATATGAAAGAGAGAAACATATTTTAATTATGCCTTTGAAACTTATCATGTGAATGATTGTGAAATTTTATATAATAGACTAGTCTTAAGTCTATTATGGTAATATTTTTTTTTTTACACAAGAAAGGGGTTTATATATTAAAACCAGTGGTATAACCACTATAGAGAAAAATTACATAATTCAGCCCTACGATCAGTGCAGGAGCTTCGAGATTACAAAATGTGTTGCCATGCTATAAAGTCCTACAATTCCCATAACAACTGAGAGTCCAAAAAATAACTAAACTCAGAATAAGAACTGGCTTACAGCGTGACTGTCTGAGTTGCATAAGGGCCTATACTCCAACTTAGAAAGAAGAGAACCAAAGATCCAAAAAGAACTAATTCCAGGAAAGAGGAATTCAGGATTAAACCTTCTGACCTGGGATGGAGGAGCTTGCGTTAGTGGTTTCCTTCCCCCCTGCATCTGTCTGGCGACTTTGTCCTGCATCTTGAATTTATAGCTTTTCAATTCTTGGTTCCATATCAATAATTTGTTGTTATCTTGTTGATTTGTGTAGGTGAGAGCTTCTACCTCTTCCTCCCTTAGTTGGATTAGATATTCCTCCATCATTTCAAACCTCTAACCTCTTTCCCTGTCAAGATGGAGCAGGATTCCTCTATGCGCACTAAGTTTGCATTTCAGCCTACAAATTTCGAGTTCCATGGAGGGAGAGGGATTAGGTGGGGTGGATGAGTTGGAACTAGAATCCATTTCAAGAGAGATGGAAAAAGAACAAGAGGGAGGCCTGGCCAAGGCAAATAGGTAGAGACTAACTGGGGGAAATACTGGGAGCTGAAGCCAAGAGAGAAACTAGATAGAATTGGGAAGGCAAGATGAGAAGGAGAAGTTTGCCACCTTCCTGAATTTAATGGTATCGCATTCTTGTGCTGCCATGGGAAGAGGGGGGGCTCGCGCGAGTACCATGCAGGAGGGATAAGAGATCTGTGCAGAGGTATAGGAGGGACATGAGGCAAAAGATAGGGAGTGGGAGGGGAGGGGATGCGAACAATGCAGATAAGTACCATTGCACGGGAGAAGGGACATACAAGAGAGGCAGAGGGGGGATTCCACGAGTATGACGTTGGGACGAAACGAAGGCCACTTTCCCCAGGAGGCCCAGTTGAGTGCTCACCAGGAATCGCTAAGGGAGAGGGATGAAAACAAAAGTTCCATTTAGGGAGAGCTGACCCCTACTCAAGTGGGTGGTGGCTTTGGAAGCTTGGTTGGATTCAGCGTTGAGATGATGGAGCACATGAAACAAGTCAATTTTTTAGAAGGAGTGGGAGAGACGCATGATTTTCTTGAGAATGTGGTGCATATTCATTTGAGTAGTCAAGGTGTTGGTGACCATAGCTTGGATTAAAATTCAGGAGTCGCCTATCACCATTATTTCTTTGATTCCTAGCTTATGGGATTGGATAAGTCCTTTCCAAAGGCTTAGAGCTTATACTATATTATTGCATTCAAATCCAATCCCCCAAGAGTATTCTAATTCCCATAGTTCACCAGATTTCATGAATCTTAGTGAGAGGAGGGGGGGATTTGAGGTCTGGAGTGAGGCTATGGATCCAATTTATCAGGGGAGTTTAGAGAAAGGGGGTTGGTGCAAGGACAAAGGTAGGAGAGGCAGTGTCCCAATAGGGATTTCACTTTAGAAGAAACGATGTCGTGCGAAGCAGTTAGATTTGTGAAGATTTTGGAGTTTCTTTCGAGCCAAATTTTCCAAAGGATGAATTTAGGGAGGGACATCCAACATCACTTGATTTGAGGGATGACCTTGAGAGGGAAAGGATAGAGGGTGTGATGCAGAACCCCAAACCCTCAGGTCGAGGTCCACACAGGATCTTTCTAAATCTTCCCTTGAGTCTGGTTAACTCTTTGGGTTTCCCCATAGGGAATCCAACACACACACACACACACCGATGTTTTCCACAGGTCCTTATGAATTGAGCCTGCATGAACACACAACAGGCACAAACCCAAATCTCCTTGACCATGATAGCATCATGCCCTTCGCTAATTCGGGACTTCGAGTCTCGCAATTTCGCGATCCCTATTGTCAAGTTTCTCGTCCTCTACTGCCGAAACCCAAAATGTTGATTCACTAAAATGTTTGGTCACATCCTCCTCCAAATTCGTATCATGTTTCACGATTTCAGGAATCCTGGAACAAGCAACCCCTATATTTAATCTTCGAAAATGCCGAAATGTCAAACCCCGATGCGTTAAACAAAGATTGGCTCTCCTATGGGACTTTTCATTGATTTGGAGTTTCGGACTTCGTGTCTTCACGAATCCTGATGCAAAGCTTCCGTCTCTCCAACCTACGAAACCCCAAAACATTCAATGAAGTTTTGAATCCTCCTGGCGACAAGTACACCACTTGTCTTCTCCAACCTTTCCAGCTTTCTAGATTTGAACAAACCTTCGACAATCATCTGTCTATCACTTCTAACCCCCGAATTCCGAAATGGCGCTTTCCACAGGGTCAATGACTAATAAGTCTTCATTCGATCCAACACCTAACTTCTTCATAGCTCTCCTAGATCCTACAGTCCTCGCTATTTCATGAATCCTCTTTAGAGAATTTCGACCTCTCGTCTGCTCCTGGACAACTTCTACGAAATAAACAAATGTTCTATCTTCTGAACTTTACTTATACTGGATGACTTCGAACCTTGTATTCCTTTGAAGTAGTTTGACCTCCATTGTAACGACCCTGCTTAAATAGATGTATAGGATTATTAATTATAATTAATTTAATAATCTAACTGTCCTAAAAGTTAGCTAAACAATCATTATTTCTTAGATAACATTAATTAATTAATTATTATTAATTAGTTGTTCATGATTGTCAAGGATTAATTAATTATTAATTGACTCATTAATTAATTAAGTAAAGGATTAAAGGGGGCTTAATAAATTATATTGTTAAATTAAGCTTACATATTCGGGAAGGGATAGGAGATTAAATATAAGATAACATAATAAATAAAGAGGATAAGGGGCATTAACTACGAAAGGATAAGATAAGGTAATAAATGGGTAGGTAGGGAAGTAAATGAAGGGGAGGGCGGTGAAGGAGGACTATGGAGGGGAAGGAGGATGACGAAGGGCGCATTCTATGGGAGATTGGGGGAATTGTTTGAGGGGGCTCTCTTGGATTTATAGAGAGGAGAGTAGAGTTCGGGAGTGGGAAGGTTCAGTATAGACACCGGTTTGCTGGATATTTTGGGCATGGTGCCCAGGATATCCATATGATATCTTGGAGCTAGGTAGTTTTCCTAGTTGGCAGGGAGGATAGTAGGTTTGGGCAGTGTGGTCAGTGCATCGGGTAGCAGGAAGGCAGCAGTAAGGCAGCAAGGTGAATTAGCTTCAGACCTAGGTATTTAAAATTTTGTATTTGTTTTATTCGGTTATAAAATTAATATTCGTTGTTAAATTTAACTTGCGTATGTGTTAAATTAAAAGGAATTACTGAATTTTCATATACAAATTAGAATTTATTGTTTTGTTTGTGTAATTATTCAATGTTGAATGATTCAACCACTACATCCATCCTCATTTGAAGTGTTCAAAGGTATTATCCCTCCTGAGCTTTCACCTACAAACTCAAACCTCCGAAAGGATTCCTGCACGCACTCCTTGCGGCACTCTTTCAAATACTTATAAGTATTTGATTTCTCTTCGACTCTGTGCACCTTCAGCAACAATAGTCCTTCAACTCTCCCCTTGGTTCATAAGTTCTAATATTTCAACTAGCCTATGCTCACCTTGCATGATTTATGTGCTTCTCTTTCTCTTCTTCTAGAATGAGAACAACGATATACCTCCTGAGCTTTCAGAGATAAACTCTAAACCTTTGTCAACGCACTCCTTGTGGATGTTTCACTACACTCCTTGCATGAACTCTCACTCGGGAAGAGAAACAATTGAAACTCATTCTCTCTCTCTCTCTCTCTCTCTCAGACTTCAAAATTTCAACATAAAATCATACATACATAGCATAGCATCATAACAAATGCATAACAGAGATAATCTAACCACTGTAAGCACACCATTCACCATGGATAAACAAAAAACATCATGACAACATGAAATCCGATTCAAAGCTTCTTATATTAATTCAAGCTCTTGTACATGGGTCTTTCTCTCATTATCTACTATAGCTCTATGCTAATGTTCTAATGATCATAATGTTACAATAATACAAGGTTGAGGGTGTCTATATCCATTTCCCCTCCTACTTCCTAAACTATCTAATCTATGATTCAAATCTACCTACTTTCATTAATTATGCTTAAATGCCTCTACATTCTACAGATGAGAGCGAATCACTCATGATTTGTTTACAATATGCAAGTAAGATTCCCTTTAACCACTACATTAATGCTTCAAAAACATTTCAAAAATGTGCACTGGTGGTATTCTAGCTATCTTCCGCCTTCATGCTCATTTGGCTGTTGACGATGCTCCTGCATCATACTCTCTAGCTTAAAAAATTTCACGAACTCTTGTTCATAAGATCTTGCATGGTCTGTCCATTCTTATGAATTTCTACTTCACCTTCCCAACTGGCATCTTTAACTGGATGTCCCTTCCATTTGACCAAGTATTCAAAATGCTCCTTCCTCCTAGTCTTTTTGTTGACTCTCATGTCAATTATTCTTTCCATATGTTGTTTTTCAGCTACAAGCATTTGTTTGGTCCACTGAAACTCTATATGTTCATCCTCTATTCTTGTTTCTTCATCTCTGTAAGGGTACAAATCCACAACATTGAATATCGGTGAAATTCCGACCCCATCAGGTAATTCAATCTCATATGCATTTTCCCCAAATTTCTTCATGACTCTGCATGGACCAATCTTTTTCATCTTTAGTTTGTTATATTTTCCTCTTGGGAACCTTTCCTTCCTCATATGTGCAAGAATCAGATCACCAAGTTCAAATTGAAGTTCTCGCCTGTGTTGATCTGCTTTGCACTTGTATTATTGGTTCAAATTTTGTAATCGCTCCTTGACTTGACTGTGAAGCTCCTTCATTGCTTCAACAAAGTCCTCTACACTAGCACTTCTAAATTCAACTTATTCCAAATCTTTCAATTCAGAAACTCCCCTTGGCTGCATTCCATATACAATCTAGAATGGACTCTGCCCCGTGCTTCTGTTGAGTGAATCATTATAAGCAAATTCTGCCTATGGCAGAATGTGGTCCGATTGACTGTGGTGTTCAGTCACTAGGCTCCTCAACAAATATCTGAAGCTTTTGTTCACAACTTCTATCTGCCCATCCATATGAGGATGATACACTGAACTAAAAGACAAACTTGTCCCCAACTTCTTCCATAATGTGCTCCAGAAATGTCCAATGAACTTGGTTTTTTGATAAAAAAAAATACTTCTTGGCAAGCCGTGAAGTCTGACGACTTCCTTGAAAAATAGGTTCGCAATATGGGTTGCGTCACTAGTTTTCTGGCATGGTATTAAATGTGCCATTTTTGAAAATCTGTTGACTACCAAAAAGATCAAATCATATCCTCTTTGTGTTCTTGGCAGTCCCAATATGAAATCCATGCTCACTGCATCCCACAGTCTTTCTGGTATGGGTAATGGTTGATATAACCCTGTGTTCTTCCTTTTCCCCTTTGTGTGCTAAAAAATCCTACATCCGTCCACAAATTTCTTAACATCTGTCCTCATTCCTGGCCAAAAATATGACCCATTCAATTTTGAGAACATCTTATCATGACCGAAGTGTTTGACCAATCCTCCACTGTGTTTTTCCTTTAGCAGATTCTCCCTCATGGAGCATTTTGAAATACATACTTGATTGCCTCTGAATAAAAATCCATGTTGGATCATATATTCTCTCCACTGGCTTCTGTCCCTGAGAACTGGATTCTCAGACACTTCATGCACTTCTTTAAAATTTGGATGGTCACTGTACATTTCTTTGAGGTTATCAAAACCCAAATTTTTGACTCTAAATTCCTGCATAAGCAAAAATTTCCTTCTCAAAGCATCAACAACTTTGTTAGCAGTTCCAAAAATATGCTTAGTTACAAAAGTAAAATTCTGCATGAATTCCACCAATTTGGCATTCTTTTGATTCAACTTCTCCTGTTGAGTCACGAATTGTAAAGCATGATTGTCGCTATACAAAACAAACTCTTTAGGAACCAAATAATGTCTACATTTCTTCAACGCTTATATGACAACATATAATTCCTTGACATATGTTGAGTATTTAATCTTCCCTTCATTCAATTTCTCACTGAAGTATGCAATCAGTCTGTCGTCTTTGCTCAAGACCACTCCAACTGCAAATCCACTCGCCTCACACTTGACTTGAAATGTCTTGCTAAAATTTGGAAAAACCAAAATTGGTTGCTCAGTGATCTTCTTCTTCAAAAGATTGAAACTTTTCTCTTCTTCCTCTCTCCAATGAAAAGATTTATGTCTTTTCTTCACCTTATCCATCATTGGTGCGCTAATTCCACTGAAATTTCGGATGAATTTCCTATAGAAAATCGCCAAACCATGGAATCTTCGAACTTCAAACACACCTTTCGGTGATGGCCAATTCTTAATCAATTCTACCTTATCTGGATCCATTTTCAACTCATTTGCAGACATAACAAAACCCAAATAAATGAGTTATGTCCTCATAAATGATGATTTCTTCATATTTATCAACAATTTCTCTTGCTGTAATATCCTCATCACTGTAGCTAAATGCTTCAAGTGTTCTACTTATGTCTTTCTGAAAATTAATATATCGTCAAGATATACAATGAAAGAATTCTCAATGAACTCCTTCAGGACTTCATTCATCAATCTCATGAAAGTATTGGGCACATTTGTTAAGCCAAATGGCATAACAAGCCATTCATACAACCCTTCATTCATCTTAAATATTGTCTTCCATTCATCACCTTTTCTCATACGAATTTGATGATACCCGCTTTTCAAATAAATTTTTGAAAAGAATCTTGATCCACTCAAGAAATCCATCAAATCATCCATCCTTGGCAATGGAAATCTGAATCTGATGGTAATCTTATTGATTTCCCTTGAGTCGGTACACATTCTCCAGCCTCCATCTTTCTTTGGGCTGAGCACTGTTGGAACAACGCATGGACTCAAGATTTCTCTAATCAATCCTTTGTCCATTAAATCCTGGACCTGTCTCTTAACTTCCTCATTCTCCTGCGGCGTCAACCTGTATGCTACTTTGTTTGGTAAACTAGCTCCAGGTATAATATCAATGTGATGGCTTATACTCTTGATTGGTGGCAATGAACAAGGTATTTCGTCCACTACTATATTAGAGAACTCTTCCAGCAACTTCTAGATTTCTTTTGGTAAATCATCTATCCTTGTACTGGTCAAAATAATTTTAGGCTTCCTGACCACAATAAATTGTGTGTCTTCCTTATTCTTAACCTCATTAAGAATTTCCTTCCCACTCATGAGAAGTACAGTGTTGCTCATCTCTAGTTTCACTTCTTTATCCTTAATTGGCAGCAACATGTGAGTCCTACCATTCTTCTCTAGGGTGTACATGTTATTTCTCCCATCATGAACTATGTTTCTATCATATTTCCACGGTCTACCTAGCAATAGATGACAAACATCCATGGGAATGGCATCACATAATATTTCATCCTTATATCCCCCTATTTTAAATTCAACTAAACACTGTTTAGTGACATTTACCTGATGTCCTTTTTGTAGCCACAAAACTCTGTATGGGCTTGGATGTACAATAGTCTCTATCTCCAACTTTTCTACCATCTCTGTAGAAAGGATATTTTATGTGCTACAACTGCCCACGATGACTTTGCATACTCTGTCTTTTGTCTTTCAAGAAATCCAAAATAATCTGTTCCTTTGGGCTGGGTTCTCTGCCTCCTTCTCTGGAATTAAGAGAACTTTCATCATCATCAAGGATATTTTGCCCTCAACATCTTCTGCCTCAACATTCCATCCTTGTGCTTCGGTAATGTGAGTTTCACCACCTTCATTCTTTCTGTCTGGGAACTCATAAGATTTATGTCTGTTTTTCCCACAGACAAAACATTTCACTTCACCACCTCTGCCTCTTCCTCTTCCTCTGGCTCGAGGAAAAGTATTTCCATTAGCATACTGCCCTCTTTGTGAGCTTCCTCCTCTCTCAGTTTGAGTTTGAGTTTTCTTCCCTTCTTCTTGAGGTCTCTGAGTTCTGTCTTGGGCAATGTTTTTTCCTCTGGCTTGACTTCTACCCCGACCTCTTTTACCTTGCTTTTGGCTCATATTCTCTTCAACCTTCAGAGCCATCTGATAAGAATCTTCTATAGTTTGAATGATCATCATGCTCATGTCATCTTGAATTTCATATCTTAGACAATTCATGTACCTGGAAACTTTTTCATCATCACTTTCCCGATGACCTGCTCTGATGTTTATCTTGTAGAATTCTTCAGTGTATTCCTTCACTGACATCATATTCTGTCTCAAATTATGCATCCTCCGAAACACAGTGATTTGATAATCCTTGGGTATGAATTTGGATTTCATATTCACAACCATTCTATCCTAGCTTTTGATTTTCTGCTTGCCTTTGCAGCATCTGTCAGCTTGCAGTTCATCCCACCATAGTGTTACATTCCCTTTAAGTCTGGTAACGACATGTTTGACCTTCTTGTCTTCCTCAACATCCTCATAGTCAAAGTATTTATATAGAGTTCTAATACAGTCTAGAAGATCTTCAACATCCAGGTTTCCTTCATATACTGGAATGTCCATTTTTTCTCTGGCACCTATCCTATCAACAACCCTGAATAGGCATCCGTCCGCAACATCTTTGACTGCGAATTATTCTCCTTCGCGTCCAACTTCATTTTCACTGTCATCCTCGCTGATATCCCCAGTGTCAACTGTGTGCGTCAGTTTTGTCTCCATAGCATCACGCCTGGCATGTAGTTCACACATTTCCCTTTCCACTGCTAGATTAGGCATTGGCCTATCTCTTCTTCTCGGCAGCATAGCCGTAAAATTTATCCCTTCCTTGGCTATAGAAAGTAAAGAACTTTTAATGTGCTCTGATACCACAACTGATGTAGACCCATGAACCCTCAGGTTGAGGTCAGTGTAGGATCTTTCTAAATCTACCCTTGAGTCTGGTTGACTCTTTGGGTTTCCCCATAGGGAATCCCACACACACACACACACCAGTGTTTTCCACAAGTCCTTATGAATTGAGCCTACGTGAACAAACACTAGGTGCCAACCCAAATATCCTTGACCATGACAACGTTGCGCCCTTCGCTAATTCGGGACTTTGGGTCTCGCAATTTCACGATCCCTATTGTCGAGTTTCTCGTCCTCTACTGCCAAAACCCGAAATGTCGATTCACCGAAATGTTTGTCGACGTCCTCCTCCACAGTCGTATCATTTTTTTCGATTTCGGGAATCCCAGAACAAGGAACCCCTATCTCTCGTCTTCGAAAATGTCAAAATGTCGAACCTTGATGCGTTCAGCAAAGACTGGCTCCCCTATGGGACTTTTCACTGATTCAAAGTTTCAAACTTCGTGTCTTCGTGAATCCTGATGCAAGGCTTCCAGTTCTCCAACCTACAAAATCTCGAAACAATCAATGATTTTTTGACTCTGCCTGGCGACAAGTACGCCACCTGTCTTTTCCAACCTTTACATCTTTTTGGATTTGAAGGAACCTTCAACAACCATCCCTCTATCACTTGTAACCCCCAAATTCTGAAATGGCACTTTCCATAGGGTCAATGACTAATAAGTCTCCGTTATATCCAATGCTTAACTTATCCACATCTCTCTTGGATCCTACGGTCCTCACTATTTCGTGAATCCTCTTCAGAGAATTTCGACTGCTCGTCTGCTCCTGGACAACTTCTGTGAAATAAACCAATGTTCTCCCTTCTAAAATTTACTTCTGTTGGATGAATTCGACCCTCGTCTCCCTTTGAAGTAGTTTGACCTCTGTCCTCCTTTGAAGTGTTCAAAGGTATTATCCCTCCTGAGCTTTCACTTACAAACTCAAACCTCTGAAAGGATTCCTGCATGCACTCCTTTCAGAACTCTTTCAAATACTTCTAAGTATTTGATTTCTCTTCAACTCTGTGCACCTTCGGAAACAACAACCCTTCAACTCTCCCCTTGGTTGAAAAGTTCTAAGCTTTCAACCAGCCTACGCACACCTTGCACAGCTTCTGTGCTTCACTTTCTCTTCTACTAGAATGAGAACAACGGTATCCCTCCTGAGCATTCAGAGATAAAATCTGAACATTTTTCAATGCACTCCTTGTAGGAACTCTCACTCAGGAAGAGAAAAAATTGAGACTCATTCTCTCTCTCTCTCTCAGACTTCAAACATTCAACATGGAATCATACATACACAACATAGAATCATAACAAATGCATAACAGAGAGAATCAAACCATTGTAAGCATACCATTCACCATGCATAAACAAAAAACGTCATGACAACATGAAATCCGATTCAAAGCTTCTTATATTAATTCAAGCTCCTGTACATGGGTCTTTCTCTCATTCTCTGCTATAGTGTTATGCTAATATTCTAATGATCATAATGTTACAACAATACAAGGGTGAGGGTGTCTATATCCATTTTCCCTCCTACTTCCTAAACTGTCTAATCTATGATTCAAATCTACCTACTTTCATTAATTATGCATAAATGCCTCTACATTCTACAGATGAAAGAGGATCTCTCATGATCTATTTACAATATGCAAGTATGCTTCCCTTTAACCACTACATTAATGCTTCAAAAACATTTCAAAAATGTGCACCGATGGTCTTCCATCTATCTTCCGCCTTCACGCTCGTTTGGTTGCTGACGATGCTCCTACATCAGGGTGGCCCAATTTTTTAGCAGAGTGGGTATGTCAGGAGGGATTTGGTCAGAAGGGATCCCTCCTGGCAGGGCATGCCACCATAATTATTTTTCAAAGTGGAAAATGAGGAGCAGATGGTCTGTAGATTCTTCATGGATTTGACAGAGAGGGCATCAGATTCTATGTTTAGCGGCTCAAAGTGGTCCTAGCACTTTGAATTCATTAATTGTCTGTTAAATTATTAGTAATGGAGCACATATCAATTAAAAAATTGTCATGGTAATATTAATATTAAAATGGTAATATTAATATTAATATCAAAATTGCAGCCTAATTTTTTTTTTTTTTAAATAAATATTGGTCGTCACAATTGTGATGCCAACCTTAATTTCTGTGACAATTTTGTTGTATAAACAACGAAAAGATGTCGTTTCCAGTGTGACGAAAACTTCAATTGTTGCGACAATTGTACTATATAAAAACAAAAATTTGTCGTCTCCTGTGAGACAACTTCAATTGTTGTGACAATTGTGCTATATAAAAATGAAAAGTTTTCATCGCACGTGCGACGACAACTTTAATTGTTGCGACAATTTTGCTGTATAAAAATGAAAAGTTCTTGTCGCACATGCGATGACAACTTCAATTGTTGCGACAATTTTTCTATATAAAAACAAAAAATTGTCGTCGCACGTTGACGAAAACTTCAATTGATGAAACAGTTTTGTTATATAAACAATTGAAAGTTGTCGTCGCAGCCGCGATGACAACTTCAATTGATGCGGAAGTTTTTCTATGTAAACAATGAAAAGTTGTCGTCACCAGTGCGATGACTGATTAAATCATTTTGACAGTTTTTCTATATAAACCATGAAAGTTATTGTCGCAATGGGCATCGCAATTGAGGCGAAATGTTGGTTTCACATAGTTTGCCTATGTTGTCGTATTGGAGACGATATTTCTTTTTTTGTCACAATTGCCTATGTTATCTCTCTTGCGACGTTTTTTAAATTTCATCACAATTGCCACGTGACATAAAACGATGTTTCAAAGTCTTCTTATTCATCGCAATGTCAACGACATAACGTCGCAAGAGCGTTGAAACAACCATTGCAAAATGACCCAAATATGCTAGTGCTTGAAAATATCCACTGTAGTGTTTTGAATTTTAAATCATTTATTTGAAACTTATCTCAAAGGGGGATGATATATGTATACAACAACAACAAAACTAGAGTTATAATTGGTTGTGTGTTGAATAAAATTTTATATACAAACAAATGTAAGACCTTTAGGTAAATGCCAACCAATCTAAAAAATTTAAATTTGGTTATGGTACAAGTATATTGATTCACCATATGAAGTTGATTTATGAGTATGACATATTTGAAAAATATTCAGTGTCCATACCTAAGTGTTGTATCCATATGGAAGTAGGGTAATGAAATTGTTCACATTTTCATCTTCTTCAACTTCTTCCATGGTGGCATCCTCTTTTCCATATTGTATGTTTTTTTCAACTTCTTCCATGGTGGAATCACCTTTTCCATATTGTATATTGTCAAGTATTGTTGTAGCAAAAAAGGTTGGTTTTTGGTTTACTAGCCCAAAATGTTGAGAGAGCCACTTGAGATGCAAAGTTTTGAGATTATGACTATCTGAGTAGATATGTCCTGCAAAACAATTCAATGAAAATAAGACCCACTGATTAAACTATTTCACATTTAGAGTTATATGGTGATAAATCCTAATCCTTCATATAAATTCAAACAAAATAAACCACTAGATTTTTAAATTTAACTATTCAAAAGACAAGCAGTATATCAATTTGTATATCAATTTCAGTGGTAAGAAATCTATGTCCATAAAATTTTGTTACAAAATTTGGAAGGATCACCAATCAAAACTCAATTATTGAAGTATTGAAATATAAATAAGTAGTTCTCTAATAAAGGAGATCGATGTATTTCTGAAAGCCACTAGCCTAACCTAGGACAAATCCAATATTCCAAACTATTTATCCCAAACAAAAAACAATTTCTTGCAATTGAAAACAAGATTAGTGGAAAATAAATGGAAAAATTATTCTATAGACAGAAACGCAAATTTAGTTAATGAAGATTAGAAAATAAAACCCTGAACATCCATCTCAAACACCTCTTCCACATTATGGATAAAATCCAAACAAAAAACTTTGAATAGGCATCAAAAATCTCTCAACAAGTTCCTTTCATGGATAATGGGTCCATCTGTTATGGTGGGAAGTAGTATTAAAACTTCAAAAAAGGATTCCAAAGTTGGTGATGGTAATGCAAGTAGGATCTACCATTCTTTTTACCGCATTTTTATTTAAAAATGGGTGGAACATGATTTTCAAAAGAAATGGAAAACATAAATATACATGTTGTCATAGCATATATAAGAATCAAAGCCTTGGTTCCATCTAAGACTAGGAAAAAAATGTGATTCAACTAACAAAAAGTAAAACCCCAATTCAAAACAAAGGTTGTATGACCTATATTCTATGAATTTGAAACAAATTACCAAAAATTAAAGCTCTTTTCATCTCAAGTGAGAAGATGTTCACTCAAATTCCTTTGGTGAAGCTCCTATCAAGGTGTCGATTAGTAATATTGGATGAAACATGGTAATTTCCTTCTAGACATATGGAAATGGGAGAATGATACAAATGGTTTCCTTGTGGATTACGAAAATAAGCTGTGATCCCCCTCTAAGCACATGAAATGGGTGAATCGTGAATCGTCTATTTTCGCACATCTGGTTAATTTATATGAAAACATATAATATCACTATGAGAAGGAAAATGGTGGAAATGGTGTGTAGGGTTTTGGAGAAGAAGGTTTGGAGGGGTTTTTCAGGCCACGGTCCATCATTGAGGAGGAGAAAAAATACCCAAATTTATTTCATGCATAATTTATATAATTCCCCCTCTATTGGCACTAACCACCATTGTCCACAATACCATATTACAGAACTTTTAGGAAAAACCCCTACACCCGTATTATATGGCCAATATATTGAGTAGTATTCCAATTAATAGTTAATACCCATATATGAACGAATGTGATAAGGTATTGTTTAGTTAGTGTAGACCCTGTGAGAGAACATATGGTGACCATCCATGAAAAGATGAGTACCTTGGATAATAAATAACTACTTATTTATTATATATATTATATAACTACTTATTAATATAGGATAATGTCTTGTGGATGTTTCCCAAACATCAACACTCCCTCTCAACGAGGGAGACAATATTCATCTTGTCTCTGAAGTATACAAGCTTCACCCTAGACTCATGAAACTTGTATATCAGTCCTGTGATATGTATTTCTCCCACCTAAATCCAGGGGAAACTCCCTCTATGGCTCTCTCTCTGAACCAACTAAACATATTCTGCTATTGTTCAATGGTCTTCCTAGAATTTCAAAATCTTCTTCTCTTTTACGAAAGGTTGTCTAGAGAAAAGTTCATCCCGTAACTACCAAAACATCAACAGATATGAGGTTGCATTTCAGGTAAAAATATGTTCTATATTTTTTATTATTAATTATAACATTAGAGCCACATTTCCTTGATGCAAGTTATTTTAAGATTGATGTTTTGATATTTAACTATTACATTGCAACTTTATTATATGTGATAGGAAATTAAGTTGGAATTTGATGATGCTAGGACCTATCTCTTCGCATAGATATTGTCCTAGTATTAAAGGGTAAATAACTAATTTAACAATACTTCTTCTAAGAAAGAATGGGCTCATTCAAGTAGATGAAATTTATTTGATGTGTAGCTCTAATGTCTTGGTAAATTTTAATGGTTTGTTTCTTTGTTGCATTTTTTCAGGTTTGAAAATTTGGGTTTATTTTGGTTAAAAAACGTGTTTGTCCCTTGAATGATTCTAGTTCTCATTTGATGTTTGATTGAACCCTTTTGTTGTGGCATGATTGGTTTCATCTGATTTCCATTGAGTTAAGGGTTTGGGTTAATGTTAAAGATATGTGTTGAGGAAAAAAATCTTGTTTTCATATCTTTGTCATGTTTATTTGACAAACATATGGTATTATGATTAATATATAACTTTGGTTAGTCTCTCATAACTCAATGTCTTTTCCATAATTATTGTTATTTTATTTATATATTTGATTTTTCAAGGAAATAATTTTTTATTTCCTTTCACTTTGGGCCATCACTTAAGCATATTCACCTTTTAGGATCTACTATGTTTATTTTATATTTTCTTTGAAAATAATTTTTGGTTATTTAGAAAGGGAGATGAGCTCTAATTAGCTAAATGAAGAGAAAAATGGTCTATGCACTAGGTTCCTATGTGCTTATCATAGGCATGAATGATTTTAAGGATGGAGATGTATTTTAAAATGTAGAAACCTTGGCGAATCTTACTAATCCTTCATATGTAAACTATAAATGTTTGGCAATATTTTAGTAACAATATTCAAATTTCTAAGCATTTTATATAGTTTTTATAAAATTTTGGCGATTTTTGAGGTAAAATAATTTATCCTATAGAATTTGGGCGAATCATTTTTAAAATAACAAATCATTTTTTTGGAAAATCCATGGAAAATTAGCCCATGAGCAAAATTTAGCCCCTAAAATCATCATTGATCATAGGATACCTATTAGCATGATACTCACATTCATTTAATGCAATTATACTTTTGATTCCAAGACTAAAAGAGCATTACATCTGGCTACTGGAGTATGAGAGCATGCTTATTGCACTATAGTTATTGAATTCAAAGTTGAAGGAAAATATTTATAAACAATATTAAAAACAACTCATTACATAGTTTTTGCTAATAATGCACATGCTATGGAGAGTTTCATGTAACTAAGAAAGAGTTATTCCTATTGTTGCTTGTATCACATGGAAAAAAATGGATTTCTATATAATTATGGATTTATTTCTTCATTAATTTTCTGCAACTCAATTTTGGTAATCAATCTGTAGTAGGATACAAGTGACAGACATTGCATGTGCTACCCTTAATGAGATTAAAAATGGTGATAGGAATTTGATTTTTCATTGTACTACGGCCATGTATAGATATACATGATGTCATCATATCCCTTAATCTACATATCTTGTTTATTAATGTTGAATCATGGAATTCTAACTAAGACTATGTTTTTTCTAAGGCCTAATCTATGCCCAATATTTATTATAAAGTTATGTTTCCCTTTACTTTTTTATAAGAAAATAAAATTATAAGGGATAAAAGAGAACTCTCTTCCTTAGAAAGGGGTCCTTTTCTAGTACAAATGGATGATCAGAGAGGAATTCATGCATGGAATGTGACCTATCAATACTCTTATACTTTTGGAGTTATTGATGGATATAATTATGTGCGCTCCTATTTAAGAACATCCTATGATGAACTTGTTTGAAGGGTCCTTTCATAATCGATGAATCAATAATAAAGAATCCATAGCAGAAGTGGTAGAGAAAAGATTAATATATCATGAGATTAATAGAAGTGGTGGTCAGGATCAAGACATATGATATTTCTGGTGAAATATCATCAAAATTGATAGAGGGATATGCAAGAGTGTAGAGTGAGAAAACTAACAAACATAACCCCTAATGTTTGTAGCATTGTCTAGAGGATGGACATATTATGTTTCTTTTTCTGAATATGTAAAATGAGTATATTATAGTTTAATGAATACATTTTACTATTATTATATATGGTTTTATACTTTATCAAAAAAAATTCCAAGACTTTACAATATTTTATAATTCAGTGAAAGATGAACACCAAAAATTTACAAGAGTTTAGAATTCAGTGAAAGACTAGCCAAGATTTTACAAGATTATATAATTGAATAAAAGATTCATCAAAAAATCATATGTACATATTATATTATTGATCAAATATCCTTCATTTTTTCCTATGTATCATGGGGATTCTCCCATTTATTATACATATATATTTGGGGAGGTTGTCAAAATCACCCTTGCCAAGTCTCCAACATGTTATCCTCTTACTCGTATACAATCATGAACTCCTAGAACCACCTAATGTATTTCACAGTTAAGGATATATTTTTTATCCTAAGTGTGTTTCTAGATTCTTATTTTTCCTCCTCCTACCTTATCTCCCAAACAGTTATCGATGTGAGACAAATTGAGGTGGTTTCATTACTGTGTTATATATTTGTATCATTAAAATGAACACAATGAGGAATAGTAGAGGATATGTGATCCATATTTTTATTGAGAAAAAAATGAAGGAGGAGATATAAGAAGGAAAGACATAGAGAGATTGCAATAAACACAGAGATAGAGTAATACTCAACTTCTATTAATGAAATGAAATGTGCAGAATTGTAAAAATATAGAGTGAAATAACTCTCTAGAATGATGGTAGCTTGTCTACGAGAAGAGATGTGATGGCTATGCTCATTCACAAGAAGATGTCATAAAAATGAGGCACAAAATTCCTTTTTAACATAAAATGTTAATGAGAAAACCTAAAAAATTCAAAACCCTAACCTCAATAGATGAAACACCAAAAGGTTTGTAGGATCTCATGGGGGTAGTTGATGCGTCAACTTCCCGAGCACATAACTTTTGCATACGATCTTCATTTGGGGTGCATGATAACACATTGTAAAGGTATAACCGATAAGTATACATTCATAACAAGATGAGGCAAGAGAATTGTATTATATTATGGGTCTTGCAACATCAAACAAATTTAATTTAGGGCCTCAAATAGCCTCGAATTTGTGGGACCCGAACAACCATACAAAAACTACCAAGGTGGAAAATTGTGTTTTGAGCTAGTGGAATAGTTGGGTGGCCACCAATATCCACTAAAATCAATATGGCTTGAGGCCTTTTCTACCAAATTTCTTGTCCTATTATTTATTATGTGTTTTATTCATTCAATTAGTATTAGATCTCTTATGTTCTTAGAGCCTAGTAGAACCATAGTAGTTTTCCACAGTAGTTGAATTCTGACTTGATGAACTGAGGGATACTCTCGGCATGTCGAATAAAATCTAGTTTGATTCAGTCATTTGAGATTTCATTGCATTTCTGGGCATATATGACCTTGGATATGCATGAATAAGAAGATGATGAAAGTGCAAAAGCAACAGTTGCATACAGATTAAAGGTCCAATATTTGGATCCATGCACTCCCACACATCTATACTAGCAATCTATTAGATCCAATGTGTAGATCCTCCAAACCCCAAACTGATCCATTTTGATTTAGTGAGACAATATATTTAAATATAGAAATTTTTCCACCACTACCAAATAAATCAACCAAAATACCGACCAATCTACATCATCACCCATAGGAGTCTCCATCTTTGGAATGTGTTGTGCAATTTATTCACTTGATCGAAGGTGTTGTTTCTTCCACATTCTACTGGAAGCCTTGTAAATTGAAGTTTGAAGGATTTTATTGGATAGAAATCCAACAAATAGTTGGAGAAAACCACGATGTGCATGTAAAGAAGAAAAATATATTCAATATGATGGTGACCACGTAGAAAAAGGATTGGGGTTGAAGTGGAAAACACCTATTTTCTATTATTACTCATTGTATTATATATATATATATATATATATATATATATATATATATATATATATATATATATTATTTTACAATAATGAAACCACCTCAATTTATCTCACATCGACACCTCATTATGAGATAAGGTAGGAGGAGGAAAAATAAGAATCTAGAAATACACTTGGGATAAAAACTATATCCATAAATGTGAAATACATTAGGTGGTTCTATGACATCATGATTGTATATGAGTGAAAGACTAAAATAACAAATCAATCTTATAATTAAAGGATAATCGAAGGTGATTTGGAATCAGAGCATCATCTAATTTGAATATCAATTAAACTTTAAAACCAACATTCATTGTATTTATCTTGCAAATAGTATTTTTGTAAGTAATCAAGCTCAAATATAACTTACAATAGTTTTTTTTTGTAATTGTCAAATCAAATAAAGTTGAATTGCGTTGTAATTTTTAGGTGCATTCTTGGTTGAACCCAACACCCACGACTTGCTTGTTTCATTCGATTCCTGAGTCTATAGGTTGAGTGGTTAAAACTAAAATCATTATAAAAAAATTGACAACAACAGAATCAAATTTTCTAGATGGGAAATTGCAATCTGTAGATGGAAAACTTTGGAAGAATTATGGTTCAATGACTTGCAATTTTATCATACAAAAGGATGTTGATTTTGGTAGCAATGATGTGTAAATGTTTTATTATATATTTATATCATTAAAATGAATACAATGAGGAATAATGGAGAATATGGATTGAGGCCTTTTCCACCAAAGTTCTTGTATTGATATTTATTGTGTGTTATATTCCTTCATACCACAAGTTCAATAGGAATATCTCTTGTTGAGGATTCCATGGATGCTAGCTACCACAGGAAAACCCACAACAATAAGCTCACTTCTCTAGGGTAGTTTATTACATGGAAATTCTCACTCTACATGCCTAATACCCTTCTTCTTCATGCAACTACAACTCCAACAAGCTACCCACAAACCCCATTATGGCTTCCTTCAAGATCCAACACTAATATCTCTCTTGTTATCTGTAACATCCCTCTCTGGCACACTAAGTGAACTTATTCTTTGCGAACACTTGCTTGCAAGTGATTTGGATTATTATGCTATTAAAACTTTTGATTTTGATTATGAGGAATTACGGGTTAATGACATGTGGTTTTACTTCTTTGACATAGACAGGTGCTATTAACTCAGTTTTACTGAGTGTGCAGGATTACAGACCTAGAGGATGTCGAGGCATCGATGGAACCCCTTGGACTCTGGATCGAGTCAGGGAGTGTGCCCTTGGGGTTTGATTGTTTTACTGTGATATTAGTGCATCTGACTGGGTGATATGATATGGATATGTTCTGACATGATTTGTTAAAGACGCAGGCTGACGATAGCTTGCCGACCAGACTCACATATGGAGTAAAGGGGTCACACACGACTACCAGATATGTTGAGGGAGAGGTGTGGACAATAGCCCTGCCGCAGCCTACTAGCACTCCCGTCATGGCTTGAACTATAGGTTAACAATTACCTAGTTCGAGAGGACCCACGATGTCGTGAGGGCAGACTGCACCATTTTCTAACGATGATTCTAAGGGGCGCACAATAAGGTGGGGGCCTTATTCCTTAGAAGCCCTTAGTCTCCCACAAGTTCACTTGGTGGAGTGTTGACTCTAGGGGTTATTGATGTCTACCAAGTCAATCAAGAGGCGAGTGGCACCCTTGGAGCACGTGGTGTGTCCTGAAGGGCATGTCTCATAAGAAAAATGGAGAATGGCGAGTGGCATCCTTGGAGCATGTAGTGCGTCCTGAAGGGCACATTGCGCAAGGGAACAGATAAGGCGAGTGGCAGCCTTGGAGCACCTAGTGCGTCCTGAAGGGCACGCCGCGTTGTTGTTGATAATTAAATGAACCTAGATAGCCTTAGGACGAATAACGAGTTAAGTATTTTTAAAAACAATTTCTGTAATTAAATGTCGCCCAGTACAAAATTTAAGTTCTAAGTCTAAATTAAGCTAGGGGTAAAATTTTGTCTACCCTCAAAAAAATAAAAAAAATAAAAAAATAAAATAAAATAAAATAATAATAAGTAAAATAAAAACAACTTAGATAATAATCATGATCTTCATTAAATCTTGTAACATGAGGGGATTAAGAAATGAAATGTTTCAAAAAAAAATCATGTTGGATTAAAAAGGGAATTAATTGTTTTATTACCTTAATAGATTAAAATATACTAATTAAATAAGAAAAGGGAAAAAAGGGGTTAATGTTCACACCTTCCTTCTTGAGTTCTAAGTAAAAGGGGAAAGAGGGAAAATAAAAAAAATAGGAAACTAGGGAAGAGAGGTAACATAAAGAGGGAAAAAGGGGAACTTAATGGAAAAAGAAGAAAGTCAACTTAGTAAGGAATCTACCATTTAAGAGCTTTCTAATTTTAAATTGAATTAGCAATTTAATAAAAGGGAAAGCTATTAAAACCTGTAAGAGAATTTGGGGACACCTAGGAGTGATTCTAGGAGTAACTCTAGGTGGGTGAGGGAAATAAGACAATTAATTAATTAAAGAAATTAAATAATGGAGGAATGAAGGGGATGGGTGACACTTGTACGGAGAAGAATTTTTAGGAATTAATTTTTAAAAACTTTAATTAAATGAGATTTTAGGAAAGAGGGGAAGTTAAAAACTCTATAAAATGAAGGAAGGAGAAGGAGGAAGGATGATCTTCTGTTTGCGTAATGTTACGCTGCAAAAATATTGAATTGACTGATTTACTTGTGGGAGTTGGGATACCCAGCTCAGAGAGGAGTGCTAGCTCGGACTTGTGAGGTGAGCTGGGAGCTAGCTGAAATCTCTGGATAGTGTGTGTGTCCCCTTTGCGTCTCGGGGGGTGAAGGGGGAAGAAGAGTACCCCTAGCATTGGCTGGGAGGTACCGGTGAAGTCTCAATGGTCGATGAGCAGGAGTTGCACGGAGCACGTGGAAAGTCATTCAAAGTGGGCGAACAGGCATCAATACACTTTCTTCATTTGAATGGTAGATTGTTGTAGGTTTTATGATTGGATATGCATGTTGATTATGTAAGTAGATTGGATGTTTAGATTGATATCTTAAATTTTCTTAGCCTATCTCATTGGTTGTCATTTCCTATGGCCTTATTTTCTCGCATGTCGTGACCACCCTGTGCGTTGATTATGACCTTGAGGTTGATTATCCTTCATCCCTAGCTCACCAATCCTCGCCTAACCAGTTGTCTAGGATCCTGATCTACGGTCGTCACCTTAGCTTTAAAATACCTATGGATCTCAATGCCCTTCTTTTCTGTGTGAGGATGGTGAAGAAAAGGCAGACCTATTAGTTATCTACCTTTGTGGATGTCCTTTCCAGATTGTTGACTTGCGTCCTTTAGTACGGCCCTTGCATATGGATAATCTTGCCTCCTTGTTATGTATTTATCTACGCCTTGACTGATAGAATCCCTGTGATCCCTTTGATAAGTTATCCTTATGGCCCTGGCATTCTCTTACTGTTGTCAACGTTTTTATATTGGTATTATGAGATGTAAAAAGTATTTAACTTCAATCTGCATTTGGTTCTTGATGGATTGGTTGGTTTATATTACTTTTGTGATTGTAATTGTGTAACTGATGTAAATATTACCTCTATTGTGGTAATTCGACAATGGATGTAAAATATATATATATATATATATATATATATATATATATATATATATATATATATATATATATATATATCTTCAGCGATTCCTTCTGTGATGGCTGTAAAATCTAGCCTTGCATCTTCTTCACCTAAATGGCTAAATTAACCTTGTAAATATCATTTACTGGCAAATTTGTCTTTGCATGTTCATCATTTGATAACTATCCAATTTAAACTCTGCGTCCTCATCACTTTTTATGGAGAAATTAACTCTGAGTAACTATCAATTCAGGGTGAATTCATTATGTGTGCTCATCACTTGATTTTGGAAATGAAAATTCACTTCTCATCCTCCCTTCTAGCCATGTTTTATCCACTTATCCCTTGCCAACGTTTTTCAGCCTCCATCGACGTGTTTTTTTTTACCTGAGTGCAAGGTGTCCTTATCTCTGATCACATCATGTTTTCCTCTGAATTTACTGTGTATTTATCACTAGAATTATAGCGTTTTATCACTAAGTCTCACCGTTGGAGCACTAAACTCTCAACATTTTCTTCACTGCAATTACAGCCTTATCAGTGCTCCAGTATTTACCACAAAATTTACACATTGAAACTATTGGAATAGCTCCTCCTAATTACCATGATTTTCCTTTCAAATTGATTGTGTATTTGTTTAAATTAGTGACTATGTGTCCGCACTAAGAGGCATCGATTTCCATATTTAAGAGGACTGCGAGTTGTTGGGTTAAAGACTGCGATTTTGCTGGGGATGGGGTTTGTGTCAGCCTGATCACCTTCATTTTAAATCATTATGACAATGGATGCCTTCCAACGATTATTTGGATAACTCTGATAAGACAACGATGAAGTTATTTTCCTTGCCATTCAATTATAATGCTAATCAGGGAAGGACATGACAGCTACTTACACACAACTATAATCATGATTTTCTCTTTTATGAGAAGCATTATAGTGATATACTATCCCTTCTTTAAGTTGTTAATGGTTTAGTGGATAGCGAGTTATGATCTTGAAAAGTAATTAAATGTTCTTAAGATTACTAAATATAGGCTGGTGTAATATAGTCTGAACCTTTGGAATTCTTAATTAACACTTAATTTGCTGACAGTAACGTTATTACACATTACCGTCAGATATGCTTTTACGCCAGATTATGGACTTATTATTTTAGGCTTGTTATACCTTAAAAAATTTAAAATTTAGGTTGGTTTCTTTAGACTTCAGGTCCATTTCATATGTAGCATAGATCAACTTAAATTTGTGAAGTAGTTCACTCAGACCAGACTACTAAATCTAGTCTTCTTATTAATTAAACAAGCAGTTTAGAATGTAATTATAATCACAATTTTAGTATTGACTTGATTGCATTCCAGGTCACTTCGGATGGTACATTGATGACCCTTTTTCTTTTTCAGACTTGCTCCATGGTTTTGCATTAATTTGTTAATTGAGATGGTGCCTGAAGTTTATGATTCTAATATTGATTAAATTCGATTAGTCAATCAGACTATAATGATGGACACTGGTATTTTGCTAAAATTGATTGCATTTAATGCCTATTTGATTAATGGTTAGTTTATGATTTAGACAATCTAGTTAGATTGTAATTAATGTTAATTATATTTAACCAAGTCGAAGTTACGACCTACTTAGTGATGTCCATTTAATGTTGACTTAGATGGCACCTTGATGAAAATTTCTAAATTAGAACTGCTCTTGAATGTTTTAAGGTTAAATTTAGATTGCACATTAATGACGATCGTATCTCAGACTCGCTAAGTTGAGTCGAAATTCATGATTAAGTTTGGTTGGTAGCTCGTCGACTAATGGAAGTTAGAATGGTTAATCGATCTGCAATTAATGCCAATTTAAACCTTAGATATTGACCCTTAAGCCTTGATTATTGGTTGAACGTTGATAAAGTCATTTTTAAGCTTGTGTTTCCTATTGAGGGTGTGGTTGTTCATTTTAAGTAATGTTTGTACTTGGCTATATAAACTTTTAATATGCGTGGTCTGCTTGTGTCGGGAAGGATGTAGCCACCTTATGGTTCCTCAGAACAGTCGCCAGCCCTGAGACCTTAAATGGTCAAAATCGATGGGAACCTAGGATTGAGAATTGATTATGCATCTTAGAGGTCCTAACCATTGCAGGGTAGGACGAGTGGGTAGTCGGTCTTATTTTTTTCGTCAGTTGATTGTCATTCATTGCTTCTAGATGCTTGATGTGCATCTTAGGTCGTTATGTTGTTGTCGCAGTTGCATGTGTCATGCTCGTCATTGTGTTGCGACGCCGAGTATAATGTCTTTATTACCCTTATACAAACGTACACACACACAAAAAGGTTTGCACTTGTTATGAGAGGTTTGTTGTCGTAACTAAACAGGAGGGATGTGACATTATTCCAAAAAATGGTTGTAAAAACTACCTACAATGCCCATTCAAGTTTCCCTTTTAGCCATGCATGTTGATTGTCACATTCCCTAAGGTTGATTGTATTAATCTCCATTCTCTCAAAAACCATGTGAAGTGACTTTTCACACTCAGCCTCTTACATGTGATTAATGATTGGAGATTTGATACACTCAAAATGAACTTATAAGGTTTATACATAGTAATAGTTTTAGAAAGTATTTTTGCATTAATACACGTGAATATTTCCCCCTTAGACCCCTTGGACACCCTATTTTGTGGAATCTTATCCCTCATGACTCCATCCATGTAAGTTTGTAGTCAGAATTACATTTATGTTTATTATTAAGATATGCAATGTTTACATATTGCATCGCTTGGATGGTGGTCATATATCACATTTACATTATACATCACTAAAACGAGGATTAAAAATGGGGATGTTAAGAAATATAAAGAAGACATATTTCCATGTAATTCTAAAAGGAGAAGGATTAGGTCAACTATTGAAGACACTACTACTATTACACAAGAACTTGTAGAAAAATAAAAATATGTAGAAACAATTGTTACATAAGTAGTTCCTCCTTTTGAGGAACATGTTGAGTTTGTAGAGGACCTTCCTAATAGTCCAACGCATCTTTCTAGATAGTGTTGAAGAGGATGCAATATAGACTCCATTGATACATGAGTTAATTAAAAGGGTGATTAGTATCTTGTCAGGAAAAGTCTATTTGAAACCTTCTTATAGCACGATTTTAAAGATTAATCACAGATTAAATAAGGAAATTAAGGTTTTATGCTATAAATTAGGTTTTTCCCAAAGGACGTTGAAGGGACATATATCGAAGGTAAGGTGGGACAAATTAGTTCAATCCTTTGATGAGTGTGCCTAGACACCTTCTACGTTTCATGAAGGTGACCAAGCAATGAAATAAACAATTGTTATGGAAGCAACCCTTAGGGTTACTACTAATCCTATGGATTCCACTCAAAATGTTAATGACGTTGCTATTGATCCTATGTATATCACTCAACCTACTTACTACTAATCCTATGGATTCCACTCAAAATGTTAATGATGTTGCTATTGATCCTATGTATATCACTCAACCTACTGTTATTTTTTATGCTACTGCTACTAAGCTAGTTGATGAACCCATTGTTGAATATTTCATTATACCTACTTTTTCCACTCCATCTATCAATGTCATTAAGCCTATTGTTGATATTGATAAGGAAGAAATTCTTGAAGATATTACTCTTGAATTTGTTACAGATCATGTTCCTAAATTTTCCAATGTTGTTGGTTGTACTGATGAAGAATTTATTATATCTTCCACTATTGTTATTGATCATGTCATATCTACTACTTTTCCCATGAGAGACATTACTATTGATTTCATGGAAAATCTTGGTTCAACTACTAATCCTACTACTATAGACAAAGTTGTTATGTATAATTGTGTAAAATAGGTTCTTGTTGAAGTTACAAAATAAGTGGTTATAAAAAATGATGTTGAAATCACTACTGAACACTTTAATGAAATCATGGAGATTGCTATGGATCCTAATAATAATATAATCACCTAGATCTCTACAGAGCTTCTAGATGAACATATTGATCCTTCCATTAACCTTGTGCATATGATTTATGCTAAACCAACTATAACTATTGAAGAAGCCTTGGAAACATTCGAGGGCAGTAAGCCATGTGCTAGAGATTTACTTAAAGGCCATGCTATAGAACCTCTACAGAACCTATGATAGCATTCGTGGATGAGACATGTATATTTATGTAGATACTTTGATATAATATAACCAACTTGCTCAATTTTTCCCTTCCAGTCTCTTTGTGTATGAATTAAGTAGAATTAATTATAAGTATTGAGTTGATAGTTATCTACTAAAAATTTTCAGCACCTTGTTGTGAAGAGGAAGTACCCACTATGAGGATATATGTCTTGTATTAACTTTTGTTTCATAATTAGTTACAATAATGTCCATAGTTTAGTGTTTTACTAGTTTTTGTAGATTGAATGAATGTATATACAATTTTTACTTAATAGTTTGTAGTGTGTTGATACAAAACATTGAACATATTTGTGTGATGTTGATATTTAAGTTGTAGATGCAATCATTTTTCAATTGTTATGCTCTTTATACTTTAATGCTATGTTTCTTGTAACTGGAATTGGATTTCTAGTTAGACTAGAACATCATGATAGATTTCATTTTCTAAGCAAGTTCTTGAGACTTGCACAAATTTTTCACAACACTTTGCAAGCATACAAGCCCTGGGTTGATAGTTAAATGCACTAGCAATCAAGATACCTTATTAAAATTAATAAGGTATTGATGAAGCATATCAAAGTTTGTTCAAGGAATATACTGGCATTGATAAATCATATGTCTATTATCTCTTATATTATTGAGACCTTTCATAGGATTCATTTTGTAAAAGTGCATCATGTAATGGATGTATTAAAGAACCTTTCATGTATAACAAATGCCCAAATTCATCAACCATTATGTCCTCTAAAATGATCAACAATAAACAGAAGGAGGATATAGTGAAATTTGAACGTGTATCTAGAAAAGGGAGGCCAAAGTGACGAAAACCCCGAGTTTGATTTCCATGTGTAATCATTCGAGATAGACTACTAGAAAATTGTAGACAATGCCAGGGATGATTTTAGGGGCTAAATTTTGCTCATGGGCTAATTTTCCATGGTTTTTCCAAAAATGAGATTCGCTATTTTAAAAATTATTCGCCCAAATTCTATAGGATACAATTATTTTAACTTAAAAATCGCCAAAAAATTATAAAAACTGTAGAAAATCCTTAGAAATTTGAATATTTTTACAAAAATATCACCAAGCATTTATAGTTGGAATATGAAGGATTAGTAAGATTTTCCAAGGTTTCTACATTTTAAAATAAATTTCCATCCTTAAAATCATCCCTGGGCAATGCTAAATAAATTTTCCTTCCTTCTTGGCCTTGGTATGGAAGTGTTCATCTTGTCCATATTTTCATGCATAATTCTCAAGAATTTTTTAGGGTTCCTCTAATTCCAATCTATGGGAACAGTAGGCTAAGAGACAACCTGTAATGTACTCATTGTGAAAATTTTGAACTTGGTGCCAATATTTTAGCCTTGTTGGGTCAATGGTCCCTCTAAGTTTCTAGAAACTTTCATAGCACTCCTCACACTTTGCAAAGGATGTGTTCTCTTTAATTGCAACATATGTAAAATTCCTTCTCCATATATTGCTTAAGCTGGATTGTAACACTATATGAAGTTTAATCTTGGTAAGGTCCTCATTATAGCTTTAAAGTACTATTTTACGTGTATAATTTTTAGGCGGCAATTTGAGAGGAATCCTTGTTGAATATTGATGCACTTGATGAGTTTGGTGAGGATATATATATATATATCTTAATTTTCATTCACTATCTTCGAAATTCTAGCTATTATTTCTAAAGTATCAAGCATTGGTTTTTCTAACCCACAATTTCCATTTACTAACTTTTTGTCACCATTTAGAAATTGCATCCTGTAACTAGGTAAGGTGGCTCTTAGAATACATATGGTTTATACCATGAATTTTGACAAACCTCAATGCCATAAAATTTCATGTTAATCAAGATCCTTTTCTTTTTTTTTGTCAGTCATGTTTGTAACTACATTTTGTTCCAATGAGTTGAGCACAAATTCCATTCTTTCATTCTCACCACTCGCTTTAATAAAGTTGTTGAAGGAAAATCTCCCCTTGAGAGATAGAATATTAACTCTTAACACAGAAGATGCTTATCATGGTCACTGACTTTCTTTTAGATCTAGATAAACTAATGTGTAAGGAGGAAGGAGAAAATAAGTACCTTTTACCGGTGTTTGTCCCTACACGGTCTGAGTTGAGCTCCAATCTTTCGCTCCTCGACAAGCCCTATAGACAAACAAAGATACAACCACTTCCTACTCTATTGAGTTTATCTCAAAATAGACCTATATATTAGAGACAAGTTCATGTGAGATTAAACACAAACTAGAAATAAATAGGCCAAGCATGTCATATTAATGAGAACAACAACGAAGGAAACTTACAACTATAGATGTGAGTGCATCAGCTTCATCAAGTCCTCCTTGTCTAACCCTTGCTCAAAATACCCATGATAAGAATGACAATAACTTCACTAATAATTCTCCTCCACTTCACTCTGTGTTTCCTATGATATCATAGGTTTCATGCTTCTAATCATTCCTCTTTTCACCATAAGAAAGCTTGCTTATATAGGCTTGGAGAGGCCCAACTACTTGAGATATCTCTAGGGTAAGTTGAGGATTTTCCTCCTTCAGTTAGGGATTTCCCCTAAGATCATAGATTGACCAAGGATTCAAATCCAACTTCCTTCAAAGATTGAAGAGATATTTCCCCCATTCTTCTCAACAAACCAACTGTTTCCGAGAATAGGTAGCGCTCCCTCAAAAGGGAAATCAAGCGTTATAAAACTCCCTAGTAATGTATAGGGGGGAGCCAACACTCTTGAGAATAGGAGCTCTCCTCCAAAAGGGAATATTGAGTGTTATAGTGCTCCCTGGTAGTTTATAGGGTAGCACCATCACTCCTGAGAGAGGTATAGGGGAGCTCTCTCCTCTAAAAACTCAAATTTAGTGACACTTTCAAATGGCAAGAGGTTTATAAACCCAGTTAACCATTCATCTTCTTCCAAATCAAATGTTTGAGGTGTTTTAAATGTCTTTCTGATGTTGTTATAGGTACGACATAGGCATTATGGCATTATGATTTTCTTGACACTTGCAACACTTGTGAGAAAAATGCAACTCTTGTGAAACTTGTAATGACGACACTTGCGACACTATCGAAGTGAGTAATTTCGATGTGTAACAGATTTCCCCCCAAAGTATGAAGTTAGAAGATGAGAACTGATAACTGAAATGCTTTATAGAATTTCAAGCAAGGGTATAGATGCAGAGAACCTGATAGAAGTTGCACACAAACATCCAAAAAATATTATGACATGTTTCAAACCCAAGGTAGGCATACCTATGCTTGGGTGATAAAGACTTGCAAGATATGGCTGCCATAAAATACATTGCAGATCCATAATTGTATTGATAAAAGGTATAACCACCGAGGATAGAGTGTGCATCTATACTCCTATGACCTGAATTGATCATAGCCACGAAGAATACACAGTGGATCTAGAAGATGATAAGACATAGCCACGACCAATACAAAGTGGATCTATGTGACAGTATATGTGTCATTGTTCAATAGAAAATCCTTCACAACCTGGGCAAAGTACATATAGGAGTGATGACTCAACCCAGGGTCTTCTTACCGATCCCTATGTAGTATGAATCTAACCATGTGAGTAGATGTACTGATGTCGAACATGGAAAAAACCACACGATTAATGGTCAATGATGTAAGCCGTTAACAAGAGCGAGGGAAATCATCATTAATGTAAATGATTCCCAAGGTAATTCTAGTACATTCCAATGAATGTGAATGGATGAGTTGAAGTCGAACATCCGTGGAATCATCTAATCATAGTTCAATGATGTAAACCCACTGTCGAATGTGAGGAGGCCTACCATTGAGGCATGCAGGTCCCAAAGTACTAATTGGTTTCTAAGTCTAGTTGCCAGATAATGTGTTGAAGTCAACAGGAATAGACTCATCGAAGGAGGGCCTTGATGTATCCCCCATCAACGACACAAAATGGACACATAGATGTAATTGGTAGATCAAATGAACATGGAATGACATGGGTATTGTGACAAGATATTTGTGATGGCTGACTCTCGAGGAGGGTACTTCCCTTGAACACTGAGGCACAACAGGAAAAACATGACATGGACCAAAACACGATGATGCAGTGGATACTGTGACTTTCGTCGGGTGAGCCAATGGAGTAAGAAAAACTCAAAGGATTGGTTCAGTGTAGAGGTTCAATGGATTAATATGTGTGCAAAGAAAAAGTGTCGTGTTCAAGGGAAACTCTAAGAGTTACTTGGTAATGTTGTCGAAAATTGCTTGGCTTGCTTCCTTCAATTTTTCCCCCATCCAGATAGATGAGTACCTCTTTTTAATTTAACAAGCTTGAGGAGGATAACACATGCTCAATATAACTTACCTTCGGTAAGTCCCTCTTCCTTTGTTTAACAAACTGGAAGAAGTAAGGGTTCGGTCCCATATGGGCTTGTCGATGTTTTGTTTAAGGAGTCCAAAGACATGAAACTTGAAGGTTTTTCATGATTATAGAGTTTGGAAAAACACTTAAAAGAGGACTCTCTCAGTTCCTTTTTCGTAAAATAGTCCAATTATACCGAAAAAGATATAAACTATCATTCGACAGACGTTTTCTTCAAATACTTTAACAAGCATGAAAAGAAAAAGGTCACTCGACAATCTTTTCAGGTTTAGAGAGTCTGAAAAGAACTTAAAGATGACTCCAATGTTGTCCTTTTTCGTAATATTAGTCTCGTGAGGCTGAAACAGAGATAAATTATCACTCGAAAGAAACCCTTTCAAACCTTTTAACGAGTGGGAAAGGAATCAATATCACTCGACAATCTTTTCATGTTTAGAGATTCTGAAAAGAGCTTAAAGGAGACTCCAGGGGGTTCCTTTTTCATGTATCCATACAGGTCTGAAAAAGAGATAAAAGTTTACCCAGATCCATTCTCATTTATTTACGAGCACGAGAAAGAACAAAGGCTAAGCTCGGTATGCCCCTAGCTTGATAGCTAGTGGCTTAACTCCAGAATGATCATAAAAGGCTGGAGACATGCCCTCCAAGATTCAAGTCATTCACCAACTTTGAGGTTGTCACCAATTTCTCTAGTAGATGAGGAAAAGGACAAGGGTGGATGAAAAGAAGGTTCAAGAGAGGTGACTATTTCATTTTTTAATGAGCTTGACACAGTAAAAGAACTATGCTCAGGGTTCCAGGTTCGATCCCTAGATTGTTGTTTCATTTTTTAACGAGCTTGCTACAGAGAGGAAAACTATGCTCAAGGCCTCTATTTCATTTTTTAGTGAGCTTTCCACAAAGAAGAGAAACTATGCTCATGACCTCTGTTTCATTTTTTAACGAGCTTTCCACAGAGAAGAGAAACTATGCTCGTGGTTTCTTCTTGATCGTGGCTTCCGATAGGATAACGCTCTAGAAGGATACCATATCAAGGGACAAAACTCGGTCATGGCCTTCAAGAGATATTCGCTGGATGGAAGATAATCATTCAGGAAGGAACACATGTTGAGGGTCGCGATAGGAGTAAGGATATCAAGCTCCAATAATCCTATCGAAGAAATCACCATGTCCACTACCAGATCCAAATCATCGGAAGTTGAAAGCATGGGAGACGATGGAAAATCAACACCAGGAGGGGAGATAGAGTGTATATATTCCCAAATTTCTTCATGAGGGGGAAGAAAAGATGATCAGTGACGGTTATTATCCCGAGGTAACTTGTCAATGCAAAAAATTTCCAGAATAGATTCATCAAAAGGAAAAATGGGGGAAATGCGGTTGATTGTAGATGACAAGGAACTCTACCGTGATTGCATCGAGGAAACGTCAAGAGCCAATAGATGTTGGTCATTTGACGAGGGAGAAGCGGATTGGATAGAAACGTATGACATTTTGACTAGACTAAGTGGCATGGTGTCACCTAGTGCATCGAATTCCAATGGACAAGGTACAATCCAAGAGTCAGATGATTCCAAAGATTGATAACCTGCGGTCGAAATCATATCGATGGTGGAAATATGATGTGTAGTCGGTGGAAGTGGTGTAGGGAAGGTACCCATGAGGCTAGAATCTTTCAGTAATCCAATGCCAACGCTTTCATACATGATCTTGTGGTCTCCCAAGAAAGGAATATTGTTGGTAGCGGGAGCGCGAGCATCGGTCGTGCAAAAATCCAACTGATCAACAATGACAATTTTGCCTTGATGAGGAAATTGGAAACATCAAAAAACTGACGAGGCAATGACAGTCATAGCATAAAACCAACTTCTTCCAAGTAACAAGTTGTAATTGAGGGGAGCATCGACCACCTCGACATCAACAGTAACATTTTTTCCACCCAATTGGATGGGCAGGGACTGTAAAATCCCATGGGAATGAAAACCTTGCCCATCGAAGGAGCATAACATCGTTGGGGATTTTTTGAGTGCTGGTGATTTTATACCTTTCCAACATGCCAAAGACATGACACAAGTCGAGGCTCCCTCATCCATAATAGTTCGGTGTATTTGTTGGTTGTGAACAACAACATAAACTTTGAAAGCAAGTTGGTGGGAGAGTTGAGACACATAATTATCCAGGTTAAACATGATATGGTTGGACAACTCAGGATCAACAGCGCCAAGAGTGGCTAAGAGAATTCTATGTTGACTGGGGCAGTGCTATAGAACTTCTAACGCAGACATAACACATGGTGCTTAAGCCAAATATTCAACAATGTTGTAGTTCTAGGCGGCACGTGAACTAGGATTAAAGGTAGATTTATGTATAGTGCTCTTAGGAGGGCATAAGATAGAGTCGAACGTGGGTTTCTCAATCTGGAGTGGTCCAGATGGAGGATTGACTGATGGAAGACTAACAGAGGATGATGATGGATACGGTAAAGTACCGGTACCGTTAGTGTCTTTTCCTTTGTGAGGGTTACCTGGTGTGTCGTATGTCTTAGAGAAAGTGGTCAAATTGATCCCATTAAACATATAAATATGTGCACTCGATGAGGCCTCATCATGAGGATCGTTAGAACTGCCCCCAAGAGAGGGGGTTTGAGCAACCATGGATTGTTGCTGTGGAAAAGGATGAGAAAGCACTATGGGTTGTGACTTTCCTTTGAAAATTTTGGCCACTTCATTGCAAAGTAGACAGTCTTGAGTGTAGTTATCATCACAACAAATGATACACGGGAACTTTAGCTTCCGTTGTGTTTTCTTTTTGGTAGCAGGTGGTTGAGCTTGATTTTTTGTTTTTTCATTGTTATTTTTTGATTTATTCATTGTCTTCTTCTTACCTTCGGATTGTTGTGAAGGGGCAGATTGAACTGCATTCACCTTAGAGATCTGAGTTTGGGGGGAGGTAGAGGAGAGTGTGGTCAATTGGGAAAAATATTGAGTTTGGACGGAACCGATAACACCATCCGCATGAGATGAGGATGATGGTTTAGATGGATCGGTATTAGCTCGAGAAACATTCGGAAGAAAATCATACAAAGTACCAGATTGGGAATAAACCAAATCTAAATACTGAGCCCGAGCGATGACTTGTTCCTCTGTGACCGCACCACCCATAGTGACATCGCGAGCGATCGAGGGTAACAGCGATTTAGTAAACCATTCCGCCAATAGTATGTCTGGAATAACTGCCTTGATCATCCTTCGCTGTCACCTCCACTCATGAATATGGTCAGAGACATGCACAGATTTAGTTTGACAAAGGGAGGTCAAGAGTTCAGTACCCGTCTCATAGCGAATAGGCAGTTGAAAGTGCATGAGGAAAGACATGGCGAGGGATTGAAATCATGAAAAGAAGCACGTGGTAGTTCAATATACCACTTTGCTACCAAACCGGTAAGTGTTCGCTGGAAAAGACGCAAACGTATAGAATTATCCATGAGGGAGTTTGATGAACACCACAAATGGAAAGTCATCACATGGTTGTTTGGATCTTCGCCAGGGTTTCCGTCAAATTTCAGAATATCAGAAGGAATTTTAGCTGGAATGATTGGCCAAACCGGTGAATGAAAAATAGGATCATTAGTTAACCGAGACAAGTCTAGGAGATCCAAAGTCGCAAGGAAAGGTAGTTGTCGGTTAATTTTCAAATGATACTGGTGCGGCATAGGAACACTAGTAGGACCATAAACTGAGTTAGGTGGATAGTTGTAACCAGTAGGTCCTCCTATATACGGTTGTTGCTAGCCAAGATAAGTAGGATTTGATAGTGGATGAGAAACATCGGCATAACCTGGTGGGTTTTGAACATTATAGGCTGGGTGATTTATTTTCCCATGAGGAGGATAAACATTTTTCCCGTGAGAATGGTAAGGAGTAGATCCCAGAGGCGGATACACATTGGACCCATGAGGAGGATAAGACTGTGGTCCTGGAGAACTCCAGGTGGTGTTTGGGATGCTGCCCAGATAAGATTTTCTGTAAGATGTTCCAGAAGGAACAGGATTGGGTACTCCTCCTATTATGTTATTATATGAGTGCCCCCCAATGTGGGGTTGAGTAAAAGTTCCTCCTGAAGATACTCCTCAGGATTGTGAAGGGTTTCCAACAAACGAGGGTTGCCCCCCTACTAGTGATGGATTTATGACTGGAAAACGGAGGTTGTCCTCCAGGAGGAGCATGAAAAGGGGGTTGTCCCCTGGGAGGGGTAGGCCCGCCATGGAGAGGTAGTCCTCCAGGAGGAAAAGGTTCGTTGGATGGTGGTTTCCTTCCATCCGGTTGTGTTTGGCCAACAGGGGTCTGTGTTCTCGGGTGAGAATATGTCCCAGCAGGATCATGTGGAACATGTGGAGCTGTAGAGTAAAATATTGTAGAAACGGGGGTAAAGATTGAAGTGCTTTGGGTATGATTAGAGGTGATGAGTCTAGCATTAGGATGGAATCGTGCTGGTGTAGCAGTAGGGTTAACAACCTCATCGATTGGGTGATTCATGGTTTTACCGGATGGTCTCGTTTCACTAGGATGGTCATGAGGATGAAAGGGTTGTCGAAAAGATTCAAAATGTTCATAGAGATCGCATCCCGATGAATTCCTCCATACAGAACAAGTAGGTGTGGGATTGGTATCTACTGTGGTGCTAGGACGAACATGAGTCCTATACTTGTCACCAAATATTGGTTCTGTGGATCCCATATATGTTTCGGTAAAGATCCTCTCTGGTAATCATGGGATCTCTTAATCTATGACTTTCCCAAGGGAGTCTAAACGAACCAAAAGTGGTTCGAGAGGAGTTACCGACACAGATGTAGTGGGATTTTCAACTGTGACCAAAGTGCCTTCCGGGTTATCTAATGGAGGAGTAATAGCACTTCCAGTGTCAGATTGATTTTCTACCTCTCTACGGTAGTTGTCTTCTAGAGGGTTAGGAGGTAAGGGTTGAAAGCCTTTCGGAGGAAGCCCTTGCATCCTACCTGATCGACGAATACCTTTATCATCTATAGGCTCAATTGTGGAGAATAACATAACACACTAAAAATCTAGGGCCAACTAACAAAAAGAAACAACATACGCTAATAAATTCTAGGAATCAACCAAGCAAACAAAACTTCTCTCGATGATCGTACTAGTTGGTGATGAAATTCAACATCGCGTGACCAAGTCAATAAGGGGCTAGGATATGGTGGAACAGTTACAATGGCGACTTGCTTAACGGAATTTCATCTTGGTGCAAGCTTCCACGCAGTAATTGTGGATTTACCCTCCAAGGAGCCCGAGTGAGTTTGACCAATGTTTGTTCCAGGTACAGTGAGACTTCCCTTCACCGTCACCTTGTGTAAGTACCTAAATATTATGGCAACTGAAGACAACAATTCGCAGTGAGTCCCTGGGCGGGTACAGTCGACAGTCCGATCAGAAACTTATGGGCAGGATAACAAGTCCGAAATCAACCCGAGAGGCTCCCACACATAATCGTGGGTATACCTCCAGGTGACCCCCAATATACGATTCGACCACTACAAAAAACTGAACCACGAAGGGATAATCTTTGTAATTCGCTCGAATGCGACCTCGTGCGTAAACCCTATGTGAGAGGGGGATCCCAGAAAACCAATACGACAATTGGATTTGACTCTCCCTAGATCAGGATGCTAATTTTTGTTTTGAAAACTTTGGAGAGTTGTACTCACAGCCTAATCCAAAGTGCTAACCCTAGTCTACTGTTGGTGGAAGATCCTAAAAACAAAAAATGTTCTATATAATTTTTAATTAGTGTTCGTTTTATAGATGTTCTTTACTCAAAGGGTGCACAAAAGTGAAACTCATGGAATGATGAGTCAATTCCCAAAAATATGCATAAAATATGATAAGAAATCGTTTCTTTTCAATGAACGCCTATTTAAAGGAAAGAGAAAGAGTCGTTTTCACTATCAAACACTAATATGAAATGTCCTCAATCAATTAGTTCTCAATCAAATCCAATTCAATGCTAAAACATTTTCAAAAATGCCTTCTAATATGCAAACCAATCACTAAAATGTATCTTTGTTGTTTGTATGTGAATGATGATTCAATGCAAAAAACTTCTCCTGCTAACTACCCTTTCATATCAAGGAGATTCAGACAAGTATACGCAAATTTTTCACAAATGACACACACCCTCTTGCTATGATTGAAACAAGAAGCAATCAGAAAACAAAAGATAACAAAGAAAAATCAAACAATTCACACAAAATAGAGGTGTTTAATAATAATGACCTCAAATAACCAAATAGGATGATTCACAGATTGTTGATGCCCTTCACCAGAGTTCCATCTCAGTCGAATAGGAGAGAAGAAAGCAGTGGATTGATTTCAAGCTCCCAACAGCAGAAAAACTCAAAAATAAGGAAAAAGGACACAAAATCTGAAAAACAAGGTGCTTATTCCTCAGAAGGAAGGATGTCAAAGGTCAATGGGAAGAAGCATTGAATGACAAAGAACCTCAACAAGTGAAAAAACAGGGTCTGGACCTCATAAAATGCAATTTTGGAAGGTATTTTTGCAAAGGAGAGGTTGACGCTCTGGTGTAAGGGACACTAGGGAATTATAAATATTTGTATAAGACTTCCAGGGAGTTTTGGCACTAGGCTAACATAGGCACAGGGGTGCCAGGCTTCAAAAACTCAGAAAATTGTCCAAAAGCCTAAAATTTCAATCAAATTTTTGTCAATCAAGATGCATTTGATGGACTAAGGATTCAATCGGCAGGTGCAATCAGACATATGGGGTGAACAAGGCCTAAAATAACAAAGGGTAAGAAAAGGTTTATGAGGAAAACCAAAAAGCAAAAGTTTTGATTCGATCCCTAGTGGAGTCGCCAATTTATGTTGAAGGAAAATCTCCCTGCAGAGAGGTAGATATCCTCTTGAGAGATATACTCTTAACTCTTAAGACAAAAGATGTTTATCATGGTCACTAACTTCCTTTTAGATCTAGATAAACTAATGTGTGAGGAGGAAGGAGAAAAGAAGTACATTTTACAGGTGTTTTTCTTTGCATGGTCCGAGTTGAGCTCCAATCTTTCACTCCTCGACAAGCCCCGTAGACAAACAAAGATACAACCACTTCCTACTCTATTGATATTAGCTCAAAATAGACCTATCTATTAGAGACAAGTTCATGTGAGATTAAACACAAACTAGAAAGAAACGGGCCAAGCATGTCATATTAATGAGAACAATAATGAAGGAAACTTACAACCATAGATGCGAGTGCAACAACTTTATCAAGTCCTCCTTGTCTAACCCTTTCTCAAAATACCCACGATCAAAATGACAATAACTTCACTGATAATTCTCCTCCACTTCACTGTGTGTTTCCTATGAGATCATAGGTTTCATGCTTCTAATCATTCCTCTTTTCACCATAAGAAAGCCTGCTTATATAGGCTTGGAGAGGCCCAACTACTTGAGATATCTCTAGGGTAAGTTGAGGATTTTCCTCCTTCAGTTAGGGATTTACCCTAAGATCATGGCTTGACCAAGGATTCGAATCCAACTGCCTTCAAAGATTGAAGAGATATTTCCCCCATTCTTCTCAACAAACCAATTGTTGCCCATAATAGGTAGCGCTCCCTCAAAAGGGTAATTAGAGTATTATAATGCTCCCTAGTAATGTATAGGGGGGTGCCAACACTCTTGATAATAGGAGCGCTCCTACAAAATGGAAGATGGAGTGTTATAACTCTCCCTGATAGTTTATAGGGTAGTGCTAGCACTCCTGAGGGAGGTATAGGGGAGCGCTCTCCTCTAAAAACTCAAATTTACTGACTCTTTCAAATGGAAAGAGGTTTATAAGCCCAGTTAGCCATTCCTCTTCTTCCAAATCAAATGTTTGAGGTGTTTTAAGTGTCTTTCTGATGTCATTATAGGTACGACATATGCATTATGGCATTATGCTTTTCTTGACACTTGCGACACTTGTGAGAAAAATGCGACACTTGCGACACCTTTAATGACGACACTTGCGACACTATCAAAGTGAGTAATTTCGATGTGTAACAAAAATTCCACCCATTAGTTAATGAGTCATTGGTTACTTTAGAAAGACATTCATTTTTGCAACATCTTTCATTTCTTAATAGTTTTATAAAGTGATATTTATCTTCATCTTTTCACTAGAACCTATTTTTCTTACACAACCATGAGTTGAATTTGTCCTTGGGTGTTTGTGGTGATTATATGGTCTTGTTATCACTAATTTTCCATAAGATCAAGTCATACCAATGGGATATTTGAATTATGGAAGTGTATCTTCTATGATATCCATATATTCACCTCTACCTATGGTGAAATTTCCTTCCACTTCACATCTAATCAAGCACCACTAAGGTGCACTGACTAGTGAATAGGCCACCTTGTCAAATAACCCTATGAAATACTAAAGTGGGTGCAAGGTTTTGTGAATATTTTAATATGAATACCAAAATGAAGAAAATCTAACTGCTTAATTGCACCACGTCTCCTTCAATCACATTTGTAATAGTTTCCTCAACAACATACTTATTCTTGTATGAGCATATATGAGTTAGCTTCATTGATACACCTTTAAAATTGAAGTTGTGATCTTCAGTATGAGAAGAGAATGACCATTTTGATTAGTGGATCACTTGAAACTGTAATAAATATCCTAATTTTTGGTCTAACATTTTATCTATTTTCCAAGATACTATCTTGTAGGGTTTCACTAAGAGGGGGCATGTATTACAAAGTGATAAAATTATTTCCACCATTATACAAAAATTATTTCATCCCAACATCTCTCCTTGAACAATGTAGTCCTGAAGAAAATTTGAGATAAAAATCAAGGCTCCATGTTCCTCTTTATTTGAACATATATTTTTTAGTATGACATGGTGTGGAAGCAATTCCTTTAAAATTTTAGTGGAAAACCTACATCCAATTTAGAATTCCTTCCTCCCTTTTGGACCAACATTCATAGAACCATCTTGCACCACATGATATTCACACCTTGACGTAGAATCATCCCATGAATACATATCATCCTCTAAATCACTTTCATGCTTTGACTAACTACACATTTAGTCACCTGTCAAAGCATAATTTGAGGTACTAAGCATTCACTACGCTTACAAATTTTCATATTAGGCTAAGAAACAAAGTACATTCCACAATGAGTGTCTTCCAGTGTCTTGAGTTATTCAACCGAACAAGAAAATGAAACCTTCCGATTTAAAACATTACCAACATTAACAACAAAACAATCAGATCTGACATCATTACAATGTATTTATTTTCTACTTGGGTATACTTTACCTTATGAAACCTTTTAATTTCTCTAAAATAAATGTACATACTCTCCATCCATAAATGCAAGAAACATTATTGATAATCTACAATTTAACAAAAAAAACACTTGTCACAGTAAATACAATGACATGTATATTTACAAAAAAAATCGCATTGATTCATAAATTTATGACAAATTGAATTGACCCACCACAAATACAAGTATGAGAAACATATATTTATAATACATTGATAAAATTTTGAAGTTTAAAGTTGTTGACCATCTATGAATTTTTTTTTCCAATAATCAATTGTATGAATGGATGAGTAAGTTCAATTATTTCATTGAACTAATCCCTTTCGGTATTTCAAATTTGAAATTGTCTTATAAAAAGATTTCAGCCATTTGATAAGTTCAAAAATAAGGAAACAAAATTTTGAACCATGAGATGGGTGGTAGTATTCCTAATTTCAAGATCAAGATTGATCTCAAAATCGGGAGCTATCCACATAAATATTTGAGAAAGACCCCGAATTAGCAATTAGGGTCGATTATGAAATCGAGACATACGATAGGCACATTAGTGAAAAGAGGGCCAAATTTGACACTCAAACCCGATCACCAAATTGGGAAAGGTTTTAGCAAAGGAAGGTAAGGAAGGGCCCCAATTTTGAAATTGAGGTGTATCACCAATTGGGAAAGGTTTCGTCAAAAGAAGATAAGGAAACCGACCAATTTGGAACTCGAGGGAAAGCAAAAGTACAAAATTTATGAAAACACAATTTCAATTCAAACTCAAAAAAAAATGATACAAACTCAAAAAAAATGATAGGATTTAAAATAAGAATATAGAAAAATTAAACTAAAACTTCAAAAGAAGAAGTTCAATTTGATGGTTGAACATGGGTGAAAAGTTTTTAATAATATAAAGAGATTGACAGGAGGGGTCAATTTGAAGATCGAGCCTCCTCTTCATGAATCATTTCTCCAATTTCATGATCGATTCAAATGGATAAATAATCTCCTCCCTCTTCGAATGATAGTGAGAATGGGTCCCATTTATTTAATAGGTACCTATTCTCAAATCGACCCATTTTTTTTCAAACTCTTCGCATACGAAGAATTTTGCAGCTCATACTGGATTTCATGAGGCATGATAACACTCATGTATTAATGTGTGTTTAAATAACATATTGTCATTTCCTATTTTAATTCCATCATAACTCAAATGACCACCTTTGTGAATTTAGAAATAAATGCAACATTCCCTTTCAATTTTTGAAATACAATGTTGTCACCTACATTAGAAAACCCTTGGTGAAATGTTGAGTTGTCAGGATAATTTTAGTTAATTTGGAGAAACATGAGAAGAATATAGTTGTATAGATATATTAGGTTGGGTAATGGTTTTGTACTCTATATTTGTATCAAACATTTGGAGAAAATAAGAGAAAATAAAATTGCCAAATTGAGAGGGACTATTATTTTCTTATTGTCGATGATTGTTTTATGTATTAGGGAATGCAGTACTGTAAAAATGCTTTGTTTTATCTAAGGAATATTGATATAGACCTTATCTACAACCATATTTTTCATATCCATATACTTTCATTATTTTCAATACCCAATTGAGTATGCATGCAAGCAATGGTGTGTCCCTTTGAGTATGCATACAAGCAAAGGTGTGTCCCTTAGTAGTCCATTTATAGCTAGATGGATTGTTGGTAGATATCATATGCAACACATGGAACTATAGAAGGTTTTCATGGATTGATGTGAAATTGTCAAAGATAAGAACCACTTATTAAGATGTAGTACTTTTTTCATTTAACTATTGTTAGCAATAGTATCTCTATAAGTGCAACATATTTTAGGAGTCCTTTCAATGCAGGCATTGGAATAAATTATCCCATCTCACCATTAGTGAGTTCAAGGTTATGAATTTCTCTATTAGTGGATATAAGCCTTTCTCCAATATTAAATGAGAATATCTTCCATATTGTAATGGGATTCAGGGGGAAACATTACTGGTAGGTTTTTTTGGTTCGCAATCACAAATAGGTGACTGAACTTTAGATTATATAATTATTTATTTATCACAAGATGAACTAAAATACAACAAGACACACAATTTGTAATCATCGGATATTATCCGACATACATGGAATTTGTTTTTGATCAACATTGAAGTAGAAAGTATTAGTTCTAAAGAGAAAGCAATGATTTTCCATGAACTATTGCTTAAATATTTGACATTTATGACCAATCTATTTGGAAGTTATGTAACAAAGAAATATTTTGGATATGGAACCAATCAAGAAAGAGATATTCTTTCCAATCATATTATTAGTCATGACATGTATTTAAGTTTTCAAATGCATAGTTTTGAGTGATACACAAGGGATACAAAAGGAACTCGAAGTCACTGAGATATTGATGAACACAAATGGTTCAACATGTTTATAAACA
>ML793024.1:101716-119163 GCA_009831015.1 Picea engelmannii
AAGGAGAGAAATAGATGGATGGAGTGAGATATAGATAAAGGGAGGGAGGAGAGGAGGGAGAGGGGAGAGTTAGAGAAAAAGAAGGGGGGTGAGAAGGGTAGAGAAAAGCAGGATCGGGGGAAGAGGGGCAGAGAAACTTAGGAGGGGGGTGATAGAGGAGGAGAGATATGGGGGGTGAGAGAGGGGAAGAGAGTGGGGGAGAGATATGGTAGGGAGAAGAGAGAAAGGAAAAGAGGGAGAGAATGAGAGAGGGTAAGAGGGGCAGAGAGAGAGAGAGGGTGGGGGGAAAGACTAATTTTATCAATACATGTGAAAGTTATAATTATTTGACTTTACAACATATTATTAATATTCTCCATTATCTATTTATATGTCTTATAAAATTTATAATTTCATTACTAATAAGAGTTGTTATAAAAAATTTTAATAAAAAAACATAGTTATATACTCTCTTTTTTTAATTATAAAGACAAAAATGTCCATGCTTTCTTCTCCTTAAGTTTATAAATATATAGTGAAATATTTAGTAATCTAATCCAAAGTGCATCCAAGAAGTAGAAATTACCACTTAACTTTACCAAACAACCCAAATTCAACCTCTTTTTTGTTTTCTCATATAATCTTGTCTAATAATACAACACATAAAACTTCTACAAACCAACCTTTAAAATTTATATAAAACACCCTATTTTCAATATGCATGATATGAAAGAAACAATTATTTTTGTTTTCTCATACAATCTTGTATAATTACACATATTGAACTTCTATTAGACAACCTTGCCAATTTATAAACGCTTAATGAATCAATTTACATGTTAGGTTTTACCATTTCTGGCATTTGGCATGGATAGATAAATTAATTTCTTGTTCAGCAACATGCAATACACTAGATAAAATTGTACTCTAGTTTGCCAGAAAAGCAAGTGTCATTAAAACCGGTCTGCATACAAATACCACAAATAAAACCACTTTTGGCATACCGCTTTCGAGGAACAACGATTTTGATTTGGAATGATTCATAGCCCCTTTTTTGGCATACCGCTTTCGAGGAACAACGATTTTGATTTGGAATGATTCATAGCCCCTTCCAATTTCTGGATTCGCGAATCTGTTTTTGAGTAAGTGGATGAACTTTTTTATAATAAGTAATTTTGGGTTGAGAAAAAATCCATTTTGATTATGGTGTCGATAGGAGATGTGGTTACTTATATAAAAAAATTTAAAAATATTTATATTCAAAAATTTAAAAAATACAAATATGTAAATAGAAAACTATGTAACTCTGAAATAGCAGATTCCTCTTAATTATTTAATAAAAATTCCTTTTAATTATTTAATAAAAAATTCTATAAAATTTTAATGCAGGGTAGTATGGTTAATCATGGAGATTATTGAATTTTCTCTATAAAATTTTAATGCATGCTAGTATAGTTAATTATGTAGATTATGATGGTTAACATTTCACTTTTTCTTTTTGGGTTCACAATATTCATATAATGTGAATTTCTCCTTTGTAAAATGTTGTAACATCCTTGCCTGTTTTTTTAGGATTTGCCTGTTTTTTTATTTATGGTAATAATGGAGTATGTCTTATGGTATTCTTTTTTCTAACAATTAAAAGAGATAAAGTTATAAATAGTTTTTCCTCTAAATTTAATTTCTTAATTAAGGTGTGTTTTGTATTAAGTTAACTAAATTCATAGAATTTAGTGAAATATTTAGAGGTTAATAACTATTGTTGATGAAGTTATGTTGAATTGGAATTACTGTTGAAATCAACTTAGATCCATCTTAACTATGGATTTTTACTCTAAAATAAGTTTCCACCTCAATAAATTTGATCATTATTAAGTTGGGTTTAGTGTTATTTTTCAACATGGTTGTGCTTTATTGTTTTCCATATGTTTTGTATTTTCATTCGCCGATTCATAAAAATATTTAGGGAAGTTTTGATTGTTTTGTTTCACCATGTTTCATTGTTTTTTTCTGCCATGGATCATAGAGATGGCATTGGTTTTGGTTCTATTTACAATTTTGTGGGTAGTGATTGAATTGTTGGGGTTCAACTAAACAACATAGTAAAGTTTTTTCAATTAAAAAAATAAATAACAATAATAAAAATAAAGTCTCTTAAATTAAAATTTACAATTATATTAATTTTGAAATTTCATATGGAATGAAAATATTAAAAAAATATTTACACTTCAAGAAATTGAATCCCTCTCAATGTTTCATAGATAGATTGGAATTTAAGATGAATCTAAATATTAATCCCTACTATTACAATCAATTACAATCAAGTAGATATTAATCATAATATATTTTGAACAAATAAATATGTTATCAATATATATTTTGAACCTGTGAATATGTTATAAGTATAGTTCAAGTTAAATATAAAATTTTAGAAAATAAATAAACACCAAATTGAATATTAAAATTGACAAAGTAAATCAGAAATTATAAAAAACATAAAAAATATAATATTGGTTATTAATAAGTATCCTCCTCATAAAATATTAAAATAAAAATATGTAGAATTGGTTACATCAAAATGAATGCATTAATAATTTTTTTGACCAATCAAAAATTGGAATAAGTAAAAGTTAAAAAAAAAAAAAAATAGTTTTAAATTTTTTAAAATCAATTTAATAAATTGTTTTTTTTTAAACATTGAAAAAATTATAATAATTTATAGCATGAAACTAGACTAATGCAAAGTCAAAGAACCTTCAATTGCAAATTTATAGAAGTAATTATTGCTAGATGATACTACAATGCCAGATATCATCAAAATCCTCTTCTAGAGACTAGAAGAATCCTCTTATAGAGCCTAGATTTGGGATGCATGAGTAGATTCCTCTCACAAAGACCAAATTTAAATAATAAAGAGACATGCATTCACATCGATCAAAATTGATTTAATTTTTTGTGATAGTTATGTTTCTTAGATTTAAGGATTAGTTTAAGTGGTTTCACCATCCACTTAAGACATGTTGTCAATGGAGGGTTATATAGTAGTAATTCAAATTTGATGCCCTCTAAAGTATAGTGTTTATTGTAGCTAGTGAATCTAGGATTAGCTTAGTTGGTTGAACCATCCACCTAAGACTATGCCACATATAACTTGTTCAGATCCAACGAAGTCCTTCTAAGTTATAGTGACTATATAGGATTTGCTCAATATAATTCAAATTCCATCATATATACTTATACTTAAGTTGGGGTTGGGGTAAAAAAGACAAGGTAAATTCCTTCAAATTTTACCAATTATATTATCTTAATGTGTGTATCATGGCACATGACATAATGTACTAGTGGAGTGATCGATTAAAAATTACTTTGCAGGAAAGAAAAATTATTTATTAAAGGTGGTATAAGGACAACAATGAGAACGAAAGACATGAATACCAATATTGGATTGGCTCAACATGAAATGTGTTTACTAGTGGACGGTTTGATGGAAAGCACTTCCTCCTATGATAACATATCCCAAAAATTGTGAAGGAGAATGATTAATATAAAACATTAAAAGAATAATGAAAATGTGAGAGAAGGAATGTTATGATGATGTTTTTGAAGTGCAAAATGTATAAATGTATGTGACTATTTTCCTTTTGTGTTGAGTATTTTTTTTTGGATGCATAAAAGAGTAAATAGTGTGTTCAAGTTGAGTAAGGTTAGATTGAATTTTTTCACTTAGATGTTTGTAACCTTTGGTTTCAATAATAAATTCATTGGTTTCCTTCTATGTAGAAGATGACACAATGATCTATGAGTTATATTATTCAACAATGAGCCTTATGTCTTCTACCTTGGGATAGACATCTTTAAGAAACTCACCTATATTCCTCTAAGAAACTCAACTGCACTCCTCTTATTAAATACAAATGAGGTAAAAACCTACATTTTATCTCTCTAAATACCACTCAAATCCACAATAATACAATGGTTTGTAGTGTTTCTCACCCTGACTCCATAATCATGTCCTACTCATATTTTGCAATGCCCTTTTAGAATGCAATGATCGTCGCTTTGTAAAAGAAAAAATGGATAGGAACATTACATGCATGACCTCTATAAATTATTTTGTGTTATCTTTTGAGGTCACTATGAAAGTGATTACACCATGTTTGGGGATGCTTCATGTTATGTGGGGTTCATGGTGTGTTAATTACCCTGATTTGTTCTATGATAGAGATGCAGATCGAAGATAGCTTACTCTTGGATTGTCATGCCATGACTGGATTCTTATGCGGAATGCTCCCTTAGGACATTGAAGACCTATGTAGCTTAGTTGATTTTTTCATGGAGCATGCACATAGAGGTTGGTTATTTTCTTAGGAAAATGATTTTTCTTGGAGGAGTGTTGGACATCTTGGAAGAGGACATTGAGCCATATATGGCACAGGGACACTTGGTTTATTATATGAAAGTTTGTACTTGACTTGAGGACACTTGGGTTAAGGGGTGATCATAAAGGTGGGGTGGACCCATAGGTACAAATGGATTAGGATGGAGCATTGTATCATTGGATCCTTTGGAGGATAAGCATTCAAGACATATCGTGGAGAATTTATCCTTGAACCCTTGCTTGTTGGACATGCTTACATGGGAGCTTGACATGTGTTATTAGATATGTTTTTCTTTATGGACTTAATCCACTTATGATTTGGTCTCCCTCATGTTTCATAGAAATAAAGGGAGGATAAATTATTTTAATTACTTGTACCTATTTTCTCATAAAATCACGCTTTAAATAGGGTTGTGAGACTCCAGAAAACTTGTCGTAATGTACTCTTCTTCATGCGTATTGTTTCTCTTTGTTTTAAGTGATAGGGTTATTAAAGTAATTTCAAAGAAAAACTAGGCTTAGGTAAATTTTATAATATGTCATTGGGATAAACCCTAAAGGACCTAAGGAAACATTTTATCATATATTTCTTGTGAGAGATGAAAATTGTGGTTTTGTGGCATTTCAAAACCCCAATGCTACTTGGTGTGCTTATTATGGAGAAACAAGAGAAGATAATGTTTATACTTGTGGGATGCTACTATAGGTTCCAAGGAAGATCTTTGCTGGAGTGCCAAACATTAGTTAGAGGAGTTGGTGACTCGGGTTTTATTATGGTTTCCCTAGATAGAATTTGACTTGTATTAGCTTGAGATAAGCTACTAGTGACTTAGACCCAAAGAATGCATCAAATATGATAAGTAGTCATTTCCTTTCGATGAATGTCTATCTAAGGGAGAGAGAAAGTTCCTTTCACTAATCAATCACAAATAAAGAATTCTCTCAAATGATTATTTTTCTCAATCAAATCCTGATGTAATGCTAAAACTTTTAAATGCATTCTAATATGCACAATCAATAATGAAGATGCCTTTTATTGTTTGCATATGAATCAATTCAACACAATGCTCATCTTTCTGATTATCTTTTTGTATGAAAACCAAACTAGCACAAGAAAAAATCATACAAACAATACACCCTTTCATTACAATAAAAACGAAAAGCGAAAGGAAAGAAACAATCAAAGAGAAAAAAACTTCACACCCAAAAGCAAAAAGTTGAAGAACAATGATCTTGAATGAAATCGAGATGAAGAGGTCTATAGGCCTTTGATGACCTTCACCAGGGTCTTTGCTCAACTGATGAGGCGAGAAAAACAAAACATAGGTTTCAAACTTCACTCAACAAAAAAACTCAATAAAAATAGTGAAGAAGGCTACAAAATCCAACCAAAAAGATGTTTATTCTTCAAAAAGAAAGATGTCAAGGCTGAAAGGGAAGAAACATTGACTCACAAGGTCACTCAGCAGAGGAGACACAGAGGCAAAACCCAGAAAAAGCAATTCTAAAAGGTTTTTTGGGCCAAAGAGGGTTGGCGCTCTGTTGCCAAAGGCAAGGAGCATTATAGTGCTCTGTGCAAGGCTATGTGGGAGTGCTGGTGCTCTTTTAACACTGGGACAGGGGCACCAGGTTCAAAATCTCCCAGAAATGTCAAAAAATCAAAAAATTGCAATTTAATTCCGACAATTATGCTAAGTGTGATAAGGTAAGGAGCCAATCAGCTCATGAAACCAATCAAAAAAGGGATGAACCAGGTCTGAATCAATCAAGGGATATAAATAGGTCAATGAGGAGAAATCAAAACGAGAATTTTTGATTCGAGTCTATTTCCCCAGTGGAGTCGCCAGTTTCTGTTGTAGGAAAATCTCCCTGCAGATAGGTAGATCACCTCTAAGAGCTTGACCCTAACTCTAGACAGAAAATGCTTAACATGGACACTAACTTCCTTTCAAATATATCTAAACTAACACATGAGAAGGAAGGATGACATAAGTACCTCTTTATCGACGTTTGTCCTTGCACGCTCCGAGTTGTGCTCCAATCCTTTGCTCCTCGCTGGATAATGTGGACAAAACAAGATACGACCACTTCCTACTCTATTGATATTAGCTTGAAAACATATCTATCAATTAATGATAAGTTCATGTGACATTAGACACAAACTAGAAAGAAACAGGCCAAGCATGTCATATTGATGAGAATAAGGATAACAGTACTTACAATCGTAGATGCGAATGCGACAGCTTCGTTAAGTCCCCTTCGTCTAACCCTTTCCTGCAAGATCCACAACCTCGATAACAGCAGCTTCACTAATCACTCTCCTTTAGCTGACTGTGTGTTTCCTCTGAGATCATAAGTTTCATATCAACAGTTCTTCCCCCTTTCCACCATCATAGAGCCTGCTTATATAGGTTAAGAAGAGCTTAACCTCTTGAGTTATCTTTAGAACAAGTTGGGAACCTTCTCCTTAGATCAGGGATCTCTTGATGAAACCAAGAATTCGAATACAACTGCCTCCTAATCTCGAGAGATCCTCCCCTTATTCTCCTCAACGGGCCAACTACTGCCTCAGATTAGGCAACGCTCCCTTAGAAGGGGCATCAGAGTGTTGTAGCGCTCCCTGGTAAGCTTTAGGGGAGCACCAGTGCTTTCAGGATGATCAACGCTCTTTCAGAGGGGGCAGGGGAGCGTTATAACGCTCTGTTAATCCTTGTAGAGGAGCGTCGTTCTTCTAGGGCTGGTATAGGGGAGTGCTCCTCCTCAAAACCTTTGTTTCAAAGCTCTCTTCAGGTGTTAAGAGTTATTTGACTTTAGTAAACCAGTTCTCCTTCTTGAAATCAAGCATATGATATGTTATAAGTGTCTCCCTAGTGTCGTTGACATGGCATTATGGTCGAACATCATTTGCGACACTTGTAACCAACTTTCGACACTTGCAAAAGTTGTAAGGAAGATGCGACACTTACGACAATTGAGAGGAACATGCGACACTTATCCAACTGAGTAATTTTGACGTGTAACAGTATTTGGCTTGCAAATAGTATTTTTGTAAGTAATCAAGCTCAAATATAACTTACAATAGTTTTTTTGTAATTTTCAAATCAAATAAACTTGAATTGTGTTGTAATTTGCAGGTGCATTCTTGGTTGAACCCGACACCCATGAATTGCTTGTTTCATTCGATTCCTGATTCTATAGGTTGAGTTGTTTAAACTAAAATCATTATAAATAAATTGACAACAATAAAATCAATTTTTCTAGATGGGAAACTACAATCTGTAGATGGAAAACTTTGGAAGAATTATGGTTCAATGACTTGCAATTTTATCATACATAAGGATATTGATTTTGATAGCAATGATGTGTAAATTTTTTATTATATATTTGTATCATTAAAATGAATACAATGAGGAATAATGGAGAATATTGATTGAGTCCTTTTCCACCTAAGTTCTTGTATTGATATTTATTGTGTGTTATATTCCTTCATAGCACAAGTCAAATAGGAATATCTCTTGTTGAGGATTCCATGGATGCTAGCTACCACACGAAAACCCACAACAGTAAGCTCACTTCTCTAGAGTAATTTATTACATGGGAATTCTCACTCTACATGCCTAATACCCTTCTTCTTCATGCAACTGCAACTCCAACAAGCTACCCACAAACCCCACTATGGATTCCTTCAAGATCCAACATTCATATCTCTCTTATTATCCCAAAAATTCGTTGTAAAAACTACCTACAATGCCCATTCAAGTTCCCCTTTTAGCCATGCATGTTGATTGTCACATTCCCTAAGGTTGATTGTATTAATCTCCATTCTCTCAAAAACCATGTGAAGTGACTTTTCACATGTAGCCTCTTACATGTGATTAATGATTGGGGATTTTATACACTATACACAATCATAGTTTTAGAAAGTAGTTTTGCATTAATACACATGAACATTTCCCCCTTAGACCGCTTGGACACCCTCTTTTGTGGAATCTTATCCCTCATGGCTCAATCCATGTAAATTTGTAGTGGCAATTACATTTATGTTTATTATTAAGATATGCAATGTTTACATATTGCATCGCTTGGATGGTGGTCATATACCACATTTACATTACACATCACTAAAATGGGGATTAAAAATGGGGATGTTAAGAAATATAAAGAAGACATATTTCCATGTCATTATGAAAGGAGAAGGATTAGGTCAACTATTGAAGACACTACTACTATTACACAAGAACTAGTAGAAAAATTAAAAGATGCAGAAACAATCGTTACATAAGTAGTTCCTCCTTTTGAGGAACATGTTGAGTTTGTAGAGGACCTTCCTAACAGTCCAACGCATCTTTCTAGATAGTGTTGAAGAGGATGCAATATAGACTCCATTGATACATGAGTTAACTAAAAAGGTTATTAGTATCTTGTTAGGGAAAGTCCATTTGAAACCTTCTTATCGAAAAATTTTAAAGATTAATCACAGATTAAATAAGGAAATTAAGGTTTTATGCTATAAATAGGGTTTTTCCCAAAGGACATTGAAGGAACATATATCGAAGGTAAGGTTGGACACATTAGTTCAATCCCTTGATGAGTGGGCCTAGATACCTTCTAAGTTTCATGAAGGTGACCAAGCAATGAGAGAAACAATTGCTATGGAAGCAACCCTTAGGGTTACTACTAATCCTATGGATTCCACTCAAAATGTTAATGGCATTGCTATTGATCCCATGTATATCACTCAACCTACTTCCTACTAATCCTATGGATTCCACTCAAAATGTTAATGGCGTTGTTATTGATCCTATGTATATCACTCAACCTACTGTTACTTTTTATCCTACTGCTACTAATCTAGTTGATGAGCCCATTGTTGAATATTTCATTATACCTACTTTTTCCACTCTGTCTATCAATGTCATTAAGCCTATTGTTGATATTGTTAATGAAGAAATTATTGAAGATATCACTCTTGAATTTGTTACAGATCATGTTCCTAAATTTTCCAATGTTGTTGGTTGTATTGATGAAGAATTTATTATATCTTCCACTATTGTTATTGATCATGTCATATCTTCTACTTTTCCCATGAGAGACATTACTATTGATTTCATGGAAAATCTTGGTTCAGCTACTAATCCTACTACTATAGACAAAGTTTTTATGTATAATTGTGTAAAAGAGGTTCTTGTTGAAGTTGCTACATAAGTGGTTATAAAAAATGATGTTGAAATCACTACTGAACACTTTAATGAAATCATGGAGATTGCTATGGATCCTAATAATAATATAATCACCTAGATGTCTACAGAGCTTCTAGATGAACATATTGATCCTTCCATTAACCTTGTGGATATGATTGATGTTAAACCAACTATAACTATTGAAGAAGCCTTGGAAACATTTGAGGATAGTAAGCCATGTGCTAGATATTTTCTTAAAGGTCACACTATAGAACCTATGATAGCATTCATGGATGAGACATGTATATTTATGTAGATACTTTGATATAATATAACTAACTTTCTCAATTTTTCCCTTCCAATATCTTTGTGTATGAATTAAGTGGAATTAATTATAAGTGTTGAGTTAATAGTTATCTACTAAAAAATTTCAGCAAGTTGTTGTGAAGAGGAAGGACCCACTATGAGGATATATGTGTTGTATTAATTTTAGTTTCGTAATTAGTTACAATAATGTCCATAGTTTAGTGTTTTACTAGTTTTTGTAGATTGAATGAATGTATATACAATTTTTACTTAATAGTTTGTAGTGTGTTGATACAAAACATTGAACATATTTGTGTGATGTTGATATTTAAGTTGTAGATGCAATCATTTTTCAATTGTTATGGTTTTTATATTTTAATGCTCTGTTTCTCGTTACTAGAATTGGATTTCTAGTTAGATTAGAACATCATGATAGATTTAATTTTCTAAACAAGTTCTTGAGACTTGCACAAATATTGCACAACACTTTACAAGCATACAAGCTCCGGGTTTATAGTTAAATGCACTAGCAATCTAGATACCCTATTTAAAATTAATAAGGTATCGATGAAGCATATCAGAGTTTGCTCAAGGAATATATTGGAATTCATAAATCATATGTCAATTCTCTCGTATATTATTGAGACCTTTCATAGGATTCATTTTGTAAAAGTGCATCATGTAATGGATGTATCAAATACCCTTTCTTGTATAACAAATGCCCAAATTCATCAACCATTATGTCCTCTAAAATGATCAAGAATAAACATAAGGAGGATATAGTGAAATTTGAATGTGTATTTAGAAAAGGGAGGCCAAAGTGACGAAAACCTCGAGTTTGATTTCCATGTGTAATCATTCCGGATAGACTAACTAGAAAATTATAGGCAATGCTAAATAAATTTTCCTTCCTTCTTGGCCTTGGTATGGAAGTGTTCATCTTGTCCATATTTTCATGCATAATTCTCAAGAATTTTCTAGGATTCCTCTAATTCCAATCAATGAGCATAGTAGGCTAAGAGACAACTTGTAATGTACTCATTGTGAAAAATTTAAACTTGGTGCCAATATTTTAGCATTGTTGGGTCAATGGTGCCTCTAAGTTTCTAGAAACTTTCATAGCACTCCTCACACTTTGCAAAGGATGTGTTCTCTTTAATTGCAAAATATGTAAAATTCCTTCTCCATATATTGTTTAAGATGGATTGTGACACTATATGAAGTTTAATCTTGGTAAGGTCCTCATTATAGCTTTAAAGTACTATTTTGTGTGTATAATTTGTAGGAGGCAATTTGAGAGGAATCCTTGTTGAATATTGATGCACTTGATGAGTTTGGTGAGGATATATATATATATATATATAAATTTACATTCACTATCTTCAAAATTCTAGCTATTATTTCTAAAGTATCAAGCCTTGGTTTTTCTATCCCACAATTTCCATTTACTAACTTTTTGTCACCATTTAGAAATTTCATCTTGTAACTAAGTAAGGTGGCTCTTCGAATACATATGGTTTATACCATGAATTTTGACAAACTTTAATGCCATAAAATTTCATGTTAATCAAGATCCTTTTCTTTTTTTTTGTCATTCATGTTTGTAACTACATTTTATTCCAATGAGTTGAGCACAAATTCCATTCTTTCATTCTCACCACTGGCTTTAATAAAGTTCCACCCATTAGTTAATGACTCATTGGTTACTTTATAAAGACATTCATGTTTACAACATCTTTCATTTCTTAATCATTTTATAAAGTGATATGTACATCTTTTCACTAGAACCTATTTTTCTTACACACCCATGAGTTGAATTTGTCCTTAGGTGCTTGTGGTGATTATATGGTCTTGTTATCACTAACTACTATCCATAAGAGCAAGTCATACCAATGGGATATTCAAATTATGGAAGTGTATCTTCTATGATCTCCACATATTCACCTCTACCTATGGTGAAATTTCCTTCCACTTCACATTTAATCAAGCACCACTAAGGTACACTAACTAGTGAATAGGCCACCTTGTCAAATAACCCTATGAAATACTAAAGTACCACTAAGGTACACTAACTAGTGAATAGGCCACCTTGTCAAATAACCCTATGAAATACTAAAGTGGGTGCAAGTTTTTTTTAATATTTTAATATGAATACCAAAATGAAGAAAATCTAACTACTTAATTACACCACTTCTCCTTTAATCACATTCGTAATAGTTTCCTCAACAACATACTTATTCTTGTATGAGCATATATGAGTTAGCTTCATTGATACACCTTTAAACTTGAAGTTGTGATCTTCAATATGAGAAGGGAGTGACCATTTTGATTAGTGGATCCCTTGAAACTGTAATAAATATCCTACCTTTTGGTCTAACATTTTATCTATTTTCCAAGATACTATCTTGTAGGGTTTCACTAAGAGGGAGCATGTATTACAAAGTGATAACATTATTTCCACCATTATAAAAAAATTATTTCATCCCAACATCTCTCCTTGAATAATGCGGTCCTCAAGAACATTTGAGATAAAAATCAAGGCTTTGTGTTCCTCTTTATTTGAACATATATTTTTTAGTATGACATGGTGTGGAAGGAATTCCTTTAAAATTTTAGTGGAAAACCTACATCCAATTTAGAATTCCTTCCTCCCTTTTGTACCAACATTCATAGAACCATATTGCACCACATGATATTCACACCCTGATGTAGAATCATCCCATGAATCTATATCATCCTCTAAAGCACTTTCATACTTTGACTAACTACACATTTAGTCACCTATCAAAACATAATTTAAGGTACTAAGAATTCATTATGCTTACAAATTTTCATATTAGGCTAAGAAACAATGTACATTCCACAATGAGTGTCTTCTAGTGTTTTGAGTTATTCAACCAAACAAGAAAATGAAACCTTCCAATTTAAAACATTACCAACATTAACAACAAAACAATCAGATCTGACATCATTACAATGTAGTTATTTTCTACTTGGGTATAATTTACCTTATGAAACCTTTTAATTTCTCTAAAATAAATGTACATACTCTCCATCCATAAATGAAAGAGACATTATTGATAATCTACAATTTAACAAAAAAACCACTTGTCATAGTAAATAAAATGACATGTATATTTACAAAAAAAAAATCGCATTGATTCATAGATTTATGAAAAATTGAATTGACCCCCCACAAATACGAGTATGAGAAATTATATTTATAATACATTGATAAAATTTTGAAATTTAAAATTCTTAACCATCTATGAAAATTTCCTTGCAATAATAAGTTGTATCAATAGATGAGTAAGTTCAATTATTTCATTTAACTAATCCCTTTTGGTATTTTGAATTTGAAATTGTCTTATAAAAAGATTTCGGCCATTCGATAAGTTCAAAAATAAGAAAACAAAATTTTGAACCATGAGATGGGTGGTAGTAGTCCCAATTTCAAGATCAACATTGATCTCAAAATTGGGAGCTATCCACACAAATATTTGAGAAAGACCATGAATTAGCAATTAGGGTCGATTATGAAATCGAGACATACGATAGGCACATTAGTGAAAAGAGGGCCAAAATTGACACTCAAGCCCGATCACCAAATTGGGAAAAGTTTTAGCAAAGGAATGTAAGGAAGGGCCCCAATTTTGAAATTGAGGTGGATCACCAGTTGGGAAAGGTTTTGTCAAAAGAAAATAAGGAAACCCACCAATTTGGAACTCGAGCGAAAGGAAAAGTACAAAATTTATAGAAACACAATTTGAATTCAAACTCAAAAAACATGATAGGATTTAAAATAAGAATATAAAAAAATTAAACTAAAACTTCAAAAAGAAGAAGTTCAATTTGATGGTTGAACATGGGTTAAAAGTTTTTAATAATATAAAGAGATTGATACGAGGGCTCAATTTGAAGATCGGGCCTCCTCTTCATGAATCCTTTCTCCAATTTCATGATCGATTCTAACGGATAAATAATCTCCTCCCTCTTCGAATGATAGTGAGAATGGGTCCCATTTATTTCATAGGTACCTATTCTCATATCGACCCATTTTTTTTTCAAGCTCTTCGCATACTAAGAATTTTGCAGCTCATATTGGATTCCACGAGGCATGATAACACTCATGTATTAATGTGTGTTTAAATAACATATTGTCATTTCCTAGTTTAATTCCATCATAACTCGAATGAACACCTTTTTGAACTTAGAAATAAATGCAACATTCCCTTTCAATTTTTGAAATACAATGTTGTCACCTACATTAGAAAACCCGTGAAATGTTGAGTTGTCGGGATAATTTTAGTTAATTTGGAGAAACATAAGAATAATATAGCTGTATAGATATATTAGGTTGGGTAGTGGTTTTGTACTCTATATTTGTATCAAACATTGTGAGAAAATAAGAGAAAATAAAATTGCTAAATTGAAAGGGATTATTATTTTCTTATTGTCGATGATTGTTTTATGTATTCGGGAATGTAGTTCTATAAAAATGCTTTGTTTTATCTAAGGGATATTAATATAAACCTTATCTACAAACATATTTGTCATATCCATATACTTTCATTATTTTCAATACCCAATTGAGTATACATGCAAGCAATGGTGTGTCCCTTTGAGTATGCATACAAGCTAGATGAATTGTTGGTAGATATCATATGCAACACATGGAACTATAGAAGGTTTCCATGGATTGGTGTGAAATTGTCAAAGATAGGCACCACTTCTTAAGATGTAGTATTTTTTTCATTTAACTATTGTTAGCAATAGTGTCTCTATAAGTGCAACATATTTTAGGAGCCCTTTTAATGCAAGCGTTGTAATAAATTATCCCATATCACCACTAGTGAGTTTAAGGTTATGAATTTCTCTATTAGTGGATATAAGCCTTTCTCCAATATCAAATGAGAATATCTTCCATATTGTAATGGGATTCAACGGGAAATATTACTGGTAGGTTTTTTTGGTTCACAATCAAAAAGAGGTGATTGAACTCTAGATTATATAATTATTTATTTATCGCAAGATTAACTAAAATACAACGAGACACACAATTTCTAATCATTGGATACTTTTTTTTTGTTTGTTAATTGGTCCAGACCTTCTTGGCATTGGGATTAACCTTTGGCTTGAGAAACCGTGACTCAGGGGCATCTAAGCCGTCAAAATCACTCTGGGATTGCACCCGGCCTGAGTCACACCAACCCTTAACATGGTTGGATTTTTTGTCCCTGCAGGTTTCAAACCGGTGACTTTTCAACACGGAGTGGCTTAAAAACACACTCCATCACTGACTGTCCTACACCTCGGGGACTTCTAATCATTGGATATTATTCGACATAAAAAAAAAATAGAAAGTATTAGTTCTAAAGAGAAAGCAATGATTTTCCATGAACTATTACCTAAATATTTGACATTTATGACCAATGTATTTGGAAGTTATGTAACAAAGAAATATTTTGGATATGGAACCAATCAAGAAAGAGATATTCTTTCCAATCATATTATTAGTCATGACATGTATTTAAGTTTTCAAATGCATAGTTTTGAGTGATACACAAGGGATACATAAGGAACTCGAAGTCACTGAGATATTGATGAACACAAATGGTTCAACATGTTTATAAACATGTCAGGAAATCTACATGGGACCAAAATCAAGGTCTTTTGGGCATCAATTATTTAGTCACATTTCCTTAGTAAATACTTCATTAATTTGTTTCTTTGACATCTATCAAATTTGGTTTAGAAAATCAACAAGATGATAGTGCTATGGAGGCCATGACACCTCTTGTGTGAGTTTTAGTGTATTTTTTTGGTTGGATGGCTAATATGAATCTTTTTGATAATGTAAAAAACCTTGATTATCTTAGTCCCTCAACTAGCATTGTTATGCATTTTCTTACAGATCTTTATTCTCAATAAGTGGTATACAAAACTTTAGGATCCATGTTGCTACAATAGAGATAGACATGTGACTTGAATGAAGTAGTTAAAACTTATAAATGGTACTATGACACAAAATCTAAATATAATCACTATTTATTATGAAGTTTGCCTCATCTTTTATGGATATTTATGAGGCTCAATACCAATAGTCTTGGATCGGCTTCTTAAGGCGAAAAGTATGGACAAAATTCCCACATATAAAACTCAAATTTTTAGAAAATTCTTATCCCGAGTAATGCATTAAAAATTATATTTCATAACTTACTTTGTAATCTTTTGAAGCAATTCTCGAGTGCTCTAAGTAGGTTTGGTAGCTCTTTCTTTCATGTACACAAGAGAAACTAGCATTAATTGAAATGTGTCTCTTCCCCTCACAATTAGAGATTCTGATGACCCCTTGTGGGATCCCTATGGATGCTTAAAAAAGGTTACTCCTGCCTCTCTACAAAGAAAACATCAATTTAAGGCCACTTGAAAGTTGAAAACCTATGATGGAGAAAGCCTTGTCCTTGGAAATTTTGCAATGAATTTGGAGACAAAAGTTCCTACAAATGAAAAAATCTTAGATCTCTAAGAATTCCATAAAGATATTTGTTGGTTCATAGGGTGACAATTATTTATTTATATTATACTTGTTATGGCATCATATTTGGGAGTACTTGTAGCAAACTTTCTATAATTAGAATTTTGAATGGTTTTCAATTCATTGTTTGAACATTTTACATAACTATTTATTATTTAGTAGCAGATTGCATTTGTTGATCTTATCGTATGGCTTATGGAGAGCCTATAGAAATATTGAGAAGGAAAAAAAAGGTTTATGTGGTTAATGTTATCATACATATTGAAAAAGGGTTTTCTTATTCTATCTTCATCTTATTACTTGATGATTTGAGATTCTCTACTAAATTTTCTCTAATAGAGGCTCTATATATAAATGATTCAAATGGCATTGGCACAATTTTTTCATTAATAAATGAACAATATACCATAGATGGGAGGGAGAAACAATTACATAAAAATGGAGCTTCTTGGGAACATAAAGAGATAGACATTCACTACAGAAATTTTGTTAAAGCTTCAAGGAAAAACCTTTCAAGAAAGGAAATTTTTTAATGAACCTATTTTTTTGATGGTTTGATGATTAGTCAACAACAAACAACAAATTTAATTAGTAAAGTAGCAGAGGACTCCATGCCACAATGTTAGGCATTTGAAACAACCTTTTTTAAGTTTCCCATCATAAGTTAGGATCACCGATAACAAATATTGACTATGAACCCATGGTCTAGTGGAGCTAATTCTTCCCATCTCTCAAGAGATTGCCATGGCATTTTGGAGGATTAGATCACGATGGTATTTTGGAGAGTTAGTGATGAACATATCTTTCCAAGTGTTTGACACCAATTCTCACATACCTCGACATTTTTTAAGTAATAATAAGACATACAAACTTTGTGAAAAATGAATACTTCTTAAACATATTTTATTTTCTTTCCACCAAATAAATTAATATGTAAATAGTACACAAATTCCCGACACAAAAACCATACCAATAAGTATCAAGTGTTTTCTTTCCATTCATATAGAAACAAGGACCTAAATGAAAAATCAACTATTAGGAATAACACGTTCACTTCAATCACTTT
>ML793024.1:138975-154465 GCA_009831015.1 Picea engelmannii
AGTGTTTCTCACCTTGACTCCATAATCATGTCCTACTCATATTTTGCAATGCCCTTTTAGAATGCAATGATCATCGCTTTGTAAAAGCAAAAATGGATAGGAACATTACATGCATGACCTCTATAAATTCTTTTGTGTTATCTTTTGAGGTCACTATGAAATTGATTACACCATGTTTGGGGATGCTTCATGGTATGTGGGGTTCATGGTGTGTTAATTACCCTGATTTGTTCTATGATAGAGATGCAGATCGAAGATAGCTTACTCTTGGATTGTCATGCCATGACTGGTTTCTTATGCGGAATACTCCCTTAGGACATTGAAGACCTATGTGGCTTAGTGGATTTCCTCATGGAGCATGCACATAGAGGCTGGTTATTTTCTTGGGAATATGGTTTTCCTTGGAGGAGTGTTGGACATCTTGGAAGAGGACATTGAGCCATAGATGGCACAAGGACACTTGGTTTATTATATGAAAGTTTGTACTTGACTTGAGGACGCTTGGGTTAAGGGGTGATCATAAAGGTGGGGTGGACCCATAGGTACAAATGGATTAGGATGGAGCATTGGATCATTGGATCCTTTGGAGGATAAGCATTGAAGACATCTCATGGAGCATTTATCCTTGAACCCTTGCTTGTTGGACATGCTTACATGGGAGCTTGACATGTGTTATTAGATATGTTTTTCTTTATGGACTTAATCCACTTTATGATTTTTAGTATCCCTCATGTTTCATAGAAATAAAGGGACGATAAATTATTTTAATTACTTGTACCTATTTTCGCATAAAATCACGCTTGAAATAGAGTTGTGAGACTCCAGAAAACTTGTCGTAATGTACTCTTCTTCATGTGTATTGTTTCTCTTTGTTTTAAGTGCTAGGGTTATTAAAGTAATTTCAAAGAAAGACTAGGCTTAGGTAAATTTTAGAATATGCCATTGGGATAAACCCTAAAGGACCTAAGGAAACATTTTATCATATATTTCTTGTGAGAGACGAAAATTGTGGTTTTGTGGCATTTCAAAACCCCAATGCTAATTGGTGTGCTTATTATGGAGAAACAAGAGAAGATAATGTTTATACTTGTGGGATGCTACTATAGGTTCCAAGGAAGATCTTTGGTGGAGTGCCAAACATTAGTTAGAGGAGTTGGTGACTCGGGTTTTATTATTGTTTCCCTAGATAGAATTTGACTTGTATTAGCTTGAGATAAGCTACTAGTGTGTGCATATAATTTGTCTCTTATATATATAAATTGTTTCAATTGTTCAAATATGGTGTCGTTTCATATTTGAATTTTAGCTTATGTTTTCTTCTTGATTAGGTATATTCTAGCATAAGTTGTTCAAGTTGATTCAACTTAACATAACTATGAATTGGTTAAGTGACTTAAAACATATCTAGCATATAATAGAACAAATTTACTGCTACTATAACATGTTGGAATAAGACATTTCAATTTTTTTGTATGCTTGAAAAGTGTGCCCCAAGGGATGTAGATTTTTGGTATTGAAGTGCACTTGAATTGTATTTATTTTCTTTGGTTTCCTTATGAAATTAAGTTGAATAAAAGTGAAATATTGTAGTTGTAAATTAATATTTCAGATTCTACCCTAAGCTTGAAATTTCATAGGAAAGAGGTTATCTAAGAAACCTCAAGATTGTGGTGAAAATTATAAATTTACATTAATTGTAAATGAGAAAAATTTTGATACTTCAATTCCAAGACTATCTCCTAATGAGAGTTGGAAAAAGGGTGTTCACCGTCGGCTTGATTTTACACAATAGTATGAAAATATGGAGTATTTTTGGAGTGAATTACATCATTGTGGTTAGGTGCCATATAGTGGTGTGCCTTGAATTCCCTAAAGCAAGGGAATTGAGGTACATATATCCCATAGTGTAGTGAATCTTAGTAGATGAAAGATAGAAACCCTTGACTTCAGAAAAATAAAATGCACACACACAATAGACAACACAAGAATGTAAAGAGAACCCTATGGTAGGGTAACACTTTTAAATACTACATGTGGAAAGACTAACTCCTTATTGAGCCACGCTTTCTACAATACAATCCTCAACATTGAACATATCTCAATATAATGATACTCATGTGTATATATGATCTTATGAGCATACCTTAGGGTGTATGACAACTACCTCTTATTATTATATTATTCCCTATAACTACCAGGTGGGCCTATTTATTACCCACCTACTATCAAGTGTGTTTATTTCATGATTATGGTCACATTACACTAATTATCCTCCTTGGGTACCTCCCTAGCGACCCGATATTATCCTCCCTAGGTACATTGCATTAAATCCCCCTTTGTATATTTTATCCCAAAAACATGAGTGAAATCAATATAATATGATCTACTAAGAAATATAGTCAACTAGTACCAAGAACGAGCATACATCCCTCCTAGTGAAATGTGGACATGGGTTCAACTTCTTATTTACCACCTTGATCTTGATTCTAATTGATCCTTTGGCTCCATGTTGTCATTGTGCTACTCTAATATCTATATGCATTACTTTTAGTCCTCCATGTATGTCACATCCCCACTATAATCCCCAATTTAATTAATGTTTAATGTAGATATAATGTGTGGCCAAGGCCAAAGTGATGCATATGTGAATTGTATTTAATGTTTTAATAATAATAATTTGATGTCAGTTCCTAAGGGGACATGTACAAAAATGGGTGATGAATTAATTGAAAAGAGAAGGGAGGGTCTAAGAGAATGCCTAAGAGGGGGACCAAGGGGGAGTTATCCATGTATATTAATTCAACCCATTTTTCCTAAATTTTACATTGGTATATGAACCTTCTAATTTCTAATCGAGTGTTCCCATATCCAATCATTGAATAAATGTAAGAGGGTGGGTGTGCAAAGTCATATCCCATAGTTATTGGGAACATGGGGGATGATTTCAATTAACTTGGGGAAGTATGTGAGTCAAGAAAATAAATCCAAAGGGAGGAAATTCATATGGGTTGGGATAGTATTTTTAGTCAATTATTTTTTGTGCATGAGTAACAAGTAGAGAGAAAGAAAAAGATCTTGGATTGGAGCAACCATGGTGGAAGAATGATGGAGCTTTTTTGTAGCATATTGGAGATGAATATTGAAGAGTTAGGTTGCCAGTCATAAAGAGTGAAATCATGTGAGAGTTGCACTATAACAACAAGTGTTTTCTATTGTTGTTGGTATATTTACTCACAATGAGTTCCCTTGAGTTTATAAGGTAAGAGATTCCTTGTCACTTGTGCCAGAACGACCCTATTAAATGAATGGGATGCCCGAGGGACTAATATCAGTGAAGGGGTACATTCCTTGGGTTAGGTGGGTCAAAAGGAAGAGAGATGGTGGAAAATTGAGATAGTTGTAGGATAATAGCAGTGGTTTGGGATTTTTTTAAGTTGTGAGTGGACAGTGAGAGACCACCCTCTTTTGTGGATTGCTAACCCTATCTCGAGGGTGATTTGTTGTTGAGATTTGTAACATCAAGTCTATAGTTGGGTGGAACGTACATCCTAAGTATCTTGTTTCACAACTCTTTATAAAAGATAAGTGTTTTATCTTGCTTCTGTTGTATTATGAGTTTATTCGATGTGCATGAACTCTGGGTATTTGGGAAGGATTTATATGTTTTTTTTAATTAAGTTTATTAGTTTCATTTCATGTTTTTTTTTAAATTTTGTAGATTAATGTAATTAAATATAACATATAGTAGCTAAAATGGTTTTAATTAGTAGCTGAAAGCTACAGGAAATTAATTTAGTTAGTTGTAAAATTTTAATTTATGAGTATTATGTTCCATAATGTTCTTCAGTAGGGATAAGGGAAATTACATTATGGTATCAAAGACTCTGGTTCAAATATCGGGCTTGCATGGGCCGAGATACTTTTGAATTGAGTAATTCGATGTTATAGACTTCGATCTGTGCGAGTTTGGGGAAAAAATGAATAAAATTATAGTGAAATCAACAAATTTGTGGGTAAAATCTGAGTTTAAATGAATCATGGTTTTCTAAGAGAGGTTCATGTTAGAATATGATGGATGTTCTCATTTTACCATAGAAAATATCACTATTGTCACCCAACCATAGGCCAAAGCCACCCTACGAGCACCTTAACCTTGACAGAGAATCACTCCAGAAGCAAACCCTAGGCTAGATAGCCAAATAAAGGATAGAGCACATTTCTCCAAGGATAGCACATCAAATAAGAGATGATCAAATAGTCCAAACCATAACCAAGAGATATTCCAAGTCAAAACATAATCTTCTAGTTGCAGCAGGTGCAATGGTATCTCTTCTCTAGACTTGTGCACAAAATAGCTAACTGCAGTGTGTACAAGTGAGCTTTGGAGTTCTGAGAATGCCTACTAGAATGAAGACTGGCCTCCTATATTTATAAATTTTTTGGATAACTACCTAGGCCAACTTCTCATTCTGGGTCCCTATTTACTCAATATATATTATTTCTTCTGGCCAACTTCTTCTCTTGGAGGCTAATAACCTAATACAAATTATCTTCTTGAGACGACTTGTATTCTAGGGTTATTAGCCAACTCATTATGTTCTCTTCGTTCTTCTTGGAATATTCTATTCTTGTAAGGTTTACATGTGGAGGTAAATACCTCCTGCAGCTACCATAATATAAACACTCCCTCCTAGCTAGGGAGGTATTACAAGTAATGGTGTTGAGCACAAACATACCATTCACCCGGTAGCATCAACATAGTTGTATATACTATCTCATGACTAGATCATCACCACCATAATCACCATCAATGTCATCAGTCACATCATATCTCGAAACCATACTCCATATGAGTAATCATACATGATCTTGGATATGTCACTCACACCACAGAGTGACACAAGATCCATTCTTCTAATATGGACATATGTCCTAGAAGAATAAATGTTCTGAACCATTTTCCATTTGGGAAATCAATGTCTTTTGATCATCCATATAGCTGATAATCATTTCCAAAACTGTTGATAGTCTTCAAGGCAATCAGAACAATATAATTCCATAGAACAAAATTGTGTCTATCCATAGTAGTACACAACTACAATCCAGTGGTACACTACCACACCAAGTAGCACATAGATACTTGATCTATGATGTATAGTCACAATAAATGGAACACATCCACCACAGTAGGATACATCTGCTATCTATAGACATACAGTTTCCATAACAATCATTTGATATCAACCTGCATAGAAAACATTGTTATGATATAAAATGAATCATCTAGGCCATTCTTCCACTCACATTTGTGATATCTTGGAAGAGGATTTGCCCTCAGAAGGTAAAACATCAATCATGAGCTATCTGGACTATTCTTCTCAAGCAAGGAAGAATAACTATCCTAATTTTTGAGCCTAGACCATTCCCCACCCTGAGCCATTCCTCCGGCACTAAACAAAGTTCAACCTGGAGAGAATGAGTCTGCCCTAAGGAATGCTTATCCCTGATTGTTGAACCTATACCATTCCCCACCCTAGGCCATTCATATAGAACTAAAAAAGTGCAACCTAGAGAGAATGAATCTTCCCTAAGGAATGATTGTCCTGCACCAACCTCCAAAACAAACCATTCTTTGAAACTACTCACAACTGTGAGCTTCGAAAGAATGATTGTCCGGCGAGGCAGGCTAGTCTTATTGAATAACCCTCAAGAAGAGAGACTGACCTAGACCATTCCCCATGCTAACCACAATGGGAAATCATTGTCTATGGTACATCAACAATCCATCGAAGCATTTTCATTACAAAAAATGACTGCTTGATCTGGGCCATTTTTCGAACTAGAAAATGCATGTCCCTCAGAAACCTCAAACCACTTTCTGAACTAGAAAGGAACTACTCATCCTGGACCATTTTTTGATCTGAAAAATGATTGTCCATAAATCAATAACACATCAGTGCTCCCTCCCATCCTTGGAGTCATCTCTTCCTTTTTCAATAGGGAAGTTGTATCCACAAGCTTTAGCTTGAGTACTCAAAATATTTCATCTTGGACAGAGTCTTTACCAAAATGTTTGTTTATCTCCTCATATGTGGATATATATATATATATTGGAGAACAACTTCTCTTTTCTGGACTTCACCATGGAGAATGTAATGGTTGATCTCAAAGTACTTTGGTCTTTCTGGAACACTGGCTTTCTCTGAAGGCTTCATATAGCTCTGATCAATATAGTGTATCATTATTGGATTCATATTCTCTTCCCCATTATCTCATAACATCGTGGCAAGGCTCAAACTGGAACATATACATGTGGCACTTCTTCTGTCATAATGAGATATTTGTCATGGATTGGTAATCCATCATCCTGATCTTCTGAGTAATCATTCTGATACAATATCTCTGTTATAGAAAGTCTTCACCATGCTTCTGCTATGCATTGGAGGTTCTCCACCAAGTTTTCTTCTTTCATCTACATGCAAGGGTCTCTTTCTAGTATACCTAAAAGCTTTGAGGTTTCTTTTCATACGATCTTTGTCCAATTTCTCTAGAGAACAATCTTTACATTCATTTGATGTAAAACTCCAACCCATGGATATTGCAGATGATATAATGACTCATGTAGAGGTACGTCTAGTTTACTAGAACAAGTAACCATCATAGTCTTATCCCTCCATCTAGGAGAACCTCTAGTTTTGGATCTTGCAATTCTTACATTCATAAGTCTTTCATACACTATTCTTCATCACAACTTTCAGTTCCTCTGCTTGATTTCTTTAAGTGAATTCATATCAGGCTAGTAATCTTCTAATTCTCGATACAATGACTGGTTATTCTTGCTTCTCTTTCTTTCCTTGAATCTTCATGTTCTTCCTCATATTTCTCTTTAGCTCTTGGGTCCATGGAGTTTTCTATAGATTCCATGCTATGAAGATTCCAACTTCTTTATTTTATCGTAGGATCATGGATGTGTATGGACAAGCAGGGATACTTTAAGGCTTGTTTTTGAAGAGGGATTCTTCTGAAGTCAAAATGAACACAAACTTATTTTCATGGCTACTACCATGGATATATACTTCATCTTCAATGGATCATGGGATTAGCTCCCTCCTAGTCCTTGCTTCATGTATGAGTTCATGTTTTTATTTTGGTAATATATAATCGACTCCCTTGATCTAGGAGAGTTCACGATTTCGTCTGCATCCTTATTTCCTTCTGCAAAGTGTTACAAATATTTTTTCAATTTCCTCTTGATTGCAGACTTCTTTCTGTCTTTAATTCTTGTAGGTTTCTTTCTGATTTTGTCTTATCTTGCAGCTTGCGTTATAGTCATAGTGATAGAAGTCCTTATATTGTTGTTCTTCCATAATTATAGTTTCTCTTTGAACATATTTTCTTCTAGGAAATAGATATGTAGGATATGTATCGAAAACATGGTATGTACAAGAACTATGAAGAGTATTGTTACATTGTCCTAGAAGAAGAAGTATGTTTTGTTCTGCTTGGATTTATTTGTAGGTTCCTTTTCTTTGGCAACTGATGCTTTGTGTGTCTCCTTCCTTTTCTTTAGCTCAGAACAATGATTCTTGTAGTGACCGTACTTTGGACAGTTGAAGCATTGTATTTCTGAAATATCTTTCTCTTGATTTGGTTTCTTCCTTGAACCAAACTTCCTTTTGTTCCTGAACTTCTTAAATATTGATGTGAAGGCTTGATCATCATACTTATTTTGGGGTTTATCTTTTGCATTGATCCTTTATTCTTCTTGAGCACAACAAKTCCAAATTTCTTCAAATGTAGGATACTCCTTCCTTGTGTTCATGCTTGCGGAAAATKCATCCCATGTCTTGGGAAGACCATTGAGTGCTATGTTTACCAATTTCTTCTCTAAAATGATCTCTTCAATAGCWTGCAGTTGATCTCTTAACTAAGAGATTCTCAAAAAGTATGATTTTATGTTGTCATCATCATTCATCTTCATGTCATGGAGCTCATTCTTCAGACTCATTACTTGTCCAATGTTTCTGACTGAGAAGAGGTTTGTTAGGGAATCRCACATCTTCTTTGATGAGTCAATATGGGAGATGTAGTGTATCAAGTGGTATTTTATAGAGTCCAATATGGTATTGATAGAATTGATGTCAACGTATTTGAAATTCTCCATAACTACAATGTTCTGCGATTCTTTCTCTTTTCCTTCTTCAAACTTTGGTTCCACGATATTTCCTTTCATGATATCCAACACTTTATTCTTGGCAAGCATGAGTTCAATCCTTGTATTCCATGCTCTGAAGTTAGAAGCTCCATATAACTTGTTTTCTGACTTCATAGAGAAAGTCATGGCTGCTTTGATTTGGTCAACCTTAGATTTGACCAAAAACTCAAACTTGATGTCTTGCCTTGCTGAGAGTACCAGGAGATGCGCTAGGCTAGGGTGCATAGGTACATATAGAAATTAGGTCAATCCCTTCACTTAAGGTGCCTCAATGAGAGGGTTAGGGTTTCTACAACTGCACCTGCTAGTAACTCCAGTAGTGCTTTGTTGATTTCTCCTACTAGAGACCCTAGTGACAGTTCTTCAATGAGCTTAATATCTATATGGTTATTCTCCCTTCCAGTGGTTAGACTGAATGAAGGAGGTGTGGGCCCATAACCTGTTAAAATATGATGGATGTTCTCTTTTTACCCTAGACAATATCACTATTGTCACCCAACCATATGTCGAAGCCACCCTCTGAGCACCATAACCTTGACAGAGAATAACTCGGGAAGGAAACCCTTGGCTAGATATACAAACAAAGGGTAGCACACCTTTCTCCAAGGATAGTGCACCAAAAAAGAGAGGATCAGATAGTCCAAACCATAACCAAGATATAGTCCAAGCCAAAACGTAATATGCTAGCTGCAACAACTGCAACAGAAGCTCTCCTATAGACTTGTGAACAAAATTGCTAACTGTAGTGTACACAAGTGAGATCTATAGTTCTAAGAATGCCTGTCAGAATGAAGACTGGCCTCCTATATTTATATTAAGTCTAGCTAACTGCCTGGGCCGACTTCTCATTCTGGGTACCTATTTACTCAGTATATATTATTTATTCTGGTCGACCTCTTCTCTTGGAGGCTAATAACCTAATACAAATTATCCTCTTGAGACGACTTATCTTCTAGGGTTATTATCCAACTCATTAGGGTTTCTTCTTACTTCCCGGAATATTCTATTCTTATCAGGTTTACACGTGGACGTAAATACCTCTCCTAGCTACCATAATATCAATAGTTCAATGGAGTAAATCTACATATTTGTAGAGTTAAATTTGACCTGGAAGGTTGAAATTCAAGTTTTAATGCCTATTGTAGGGTTGCAGGAAGTTTGGTGGATCAACAGTTGATATCACGTTTGATATCATGATCAATGGCGTAGATTCACTTTGATAAATTTTAAAATTCATTGGTTTTTAACCATTTGAAAGGTTGATCCGATCAATGGAAAACATTCATTTTTTCTCATTTTAAATTTGAAACCAATCGATGGCCGAGATTCATTTTCAGTTGTTTCGAAAATGGATCAAATCAACAGTCTGGATTCATTTTTTGTATTTGATAGGTTCAGGTTGATCAACGACCAAGATTCAATTTAGCAGTTTGTGAAGTGGAGCTAATTGATGGTGAATATCATCTTGGATTAGAAATACATGGCCTATATTCACCTAGATTTCGATAAAAAGTCACTAAGTGTTTAAGTTCACCAATAGAATTCATCGATGGTCGATGGTCAAATTAACACATTTGGCTAAGAGTTGGATTTGGACAAAATAATATTTCATCAATGATGCTCGATCGTCGAGGATAAACAAATTTTGGAAAAAATTTCACATGTCCAAAATAAATCTTCAAAGGACAATGGTCGATGATTGGGTGTCAGTAGAGTTGGATGAGGTTTGGTAAATCAATGACTGAGATTATGTTTTCAATGGGAGATCGATGACCCAGATTGATTGAAAATGTTTCCAAGTATTGAAGTTGGCCAAGGAAATTTACTGATGGTCGAGTTAGTCAGATACAATGAAGTATTTTTAGTCACTAACAAAAATCATCAATGACTGATGGGCCGATGGTTGAGCATCAGACAATTCAATGAAGTTTTTCAATCAATCAAGAGAAGTTGTCGATGGTTGATGGGCCAATGGTCATCCATCATCCAAATCGACAAGGTGTTTGGGTCATCCAAGAGATATGGTTAATGGTCGATGAAGGAAAGTGGATGATGATGTGGCATTCCACATCATCATCCACATTTCATGCCACATTACCATCCATGTGGCATTCCATGTCATCCAAGTTAACATTTTAGGATGATGTGTCATGCCACATCAACATTCACATGTCATGCCACATCAATAGTTTCCATGTTAGCAAAGAGAGGGTCGATGGTCAGGGTTTGGTGGATTTTGTGAGCCATTTTTGTTTGATGAGAGAATTGGTCAATGGACAATGATCGGGCATCAGGGATATTTGCGAACACATTTTGTTTGGCAATGAAAATCAACTAATCATTGTTGTAGTGTCGGAGATCAATGGTGGAGATTATTTAAGTTGTTGACCTACGATGGAAATAGATATGCATGCCTGGGGAAGGTTTCTTAGGCGATCGAATGATATTTATCTCGATTTGAGATCAATGGAACATATTTAAAAGGATTGTATAATGATAAAACAATCATTTTTATATGAAAATTTCCAAATTTTTCATATTTTTGAAGATCATTAAATTGAGGGGCATTTTTGAAGGCCTAAATGACATTTTTAGCCAATAAAAACCCATCAGAATAGAGTGTACCAAGGAAAACTTTGTCTATACATCTCAAATAAAAGAACTTTAAGATATTTATCCAATGAGGTATTCAGGGCACAAAAGAGAGCTCGTCTGAGACAGTTACATCCAAAATAGTAAGGGTAAAATTTTGGTAGAAATTTACTTCCAGACGACATCAATCCTTTCTCAAAAGTCTTTTTGTGGCACAGGAATGGTCCATCGAAATATTATGATCCATATAAGACGACCATGGATCCAAATTTGGAATCTAGGTATGTAAAAATGTGCAAGAAAAAAAAGAAGACAAATGTAGCATATAGAAATAATTTGTGTAAAATAATCAAAACTTCTTCGGACCATAACTTTGATATCAAATCTTGGATTTGGGCACACAAATATTTTTTGGAGAGGTCTTGAGAATAAGAAGGGATCTATCCACCCAAAATTTAGATTTGGGTGCTAAAATTTCTCAGAAAGTGATAAAAGATATTTTTGTAGTAGTAAAAGAGTGGAAATTGCAACCTGTAAATATTGTAATTTTTTTCTCATAAGTCATATTGAGGCATGATTATAACTATTGGATAGTTGTTTCATAGAGGAATGCATATAATGAATCATATTTTTATTTTATGCATTGTCTCCTTCATAGATTTGGATAAATATTAACATGTATTCTAATTGATGAAATGTTTTCTTATGCATGTTCTAACAATAATTATTACATGGACATTTATTGCCGAATTAGAGGTACAAGAAAGAAACTTTGGTTCTTATATGAGGACTGGAGATGTGGAATATTCTCATGGATCTTACAGCCGTGACAAAGAGATAATAGGTCTCCATGTCATCATGGGAAATGCTAAGACATAGTGAAATGGAAGAAGAGGCAAGAAGGATCTAGTAACTAAGATAAGCCTACATAGGGAAGTGCATAGCTATAGAGATGACAATTAAAATATTATGAAGGGTCAAGAAGAGATACTTCATAGCTTAAATATGTTGCATAGGAAATTAAATAAAGACTTTGGCACCAAGAAAGTGTCTAGTGTTAGAGAACTGATATCATCTAGATCTCAAAGAAAAAGGGATGATCATGGAAATGATAGGAACTCAAGAAGTGTCAGTAGGAACTAGCATTATCCACATAAATATAATAGAAGAAGTCATGCAAGTTCAGGGACAAGGAGCATCCCAAGTGTGTCTCATGTCTAGATGAAAATGAGAAGGCATGAGGAAGACATATTGCAAAGTGAGCTCAGGAAGATCAAGCCACAAACTTTCAATGGTGAGCATAGGAAAGGAGAAGAGGTTGAGGCCTGGATATTGGAAATGATGAGATATTTATATCTGCATGATTACCCCTCCCATGTAGAATCTAGAATTTCCACCTACTACTTGCAAGGAAAGGCAACCATGTGGTGGGATCAACTTAAGAAAGTGAAGAACCTTGATGACAAGAGGATCTCATGGAGGCAGTTCAAAGGATATTTTTGAGAGAAATATTTTTTCAAGCATTATTATGAAATAAATATGGAAGAGTTTTTTGAACTCAAGTTGGTAAGTACGACAATGGACAAATATGAAAAGAGGTTCTTTTAATTGTTTAAGTATGTTTACTTCATAACAAATGAGAAGGTCAAAACACAAAGTTTTCGAAGTGGGTTACCCTCCTTCTACCATGACAAGATACAATATGATAACCCCAAAACCTTATAGGAAACCATAAGGACAGAAAGGCATCTTTATGATCAAAGAAAAGGAAGGCTGGTTTTCCAAAAATCTTGGGATGAGAAGATGAAAGGTAAAAATGATCAAAGGAAGAAAGATTTTAAGCCACCCTTTTTCAAGAATAACACCTAAGAAAATCAACAAGGAGATTCAACCCAAAATGAGAACAAAGCTACAGATTCATTTGGGACAAGGTCAAGCCAACAACCTGTAGAATGTTTGGGATGTGAGGGAAGTCACTTGTATCAGGAGTACCCTCACAAAGGGGAAAGAATGAGGACTACCCACAACATTGAGGAGGATGAAACAATGGAATACATGGGATGAAACATTCCAAGGATTTATTCAACCTTGGAAAAAAAGCAAGTAGAATATCAGTCCCCCATGAATGAAGTTGAAGGTAAGATTCATAACCAACCCATAGCAATTTTAATTTATTTTGGAGCTAGCCATAGTTACATAAACTCTAACATTGTTAAAATATTTCACTTGCAAAGGAGTAAGAATAAGAACTCTTATTTAGTTTAGTTATCCACATGAGCTAATGGAAATAAGAATGAGTTAGTTAAATATTGTCAAATAGACATGAATAGACTCAACAGAAAGGTAGATGTGAACATCATACCATTGGGTTCATATGACTGTCTAATTGGCATGGATTGGTTGGAAAAATACCATGTTATCCTAGAATATTACAACAAGACAATTATGTGTCTTGATGAAGAAGGGAAGAAAGGTAATATTCAAGGCATTCCAAGAGTTGTAGCTATTAGAGAGATTTCAGCTATGCAATTGAAAAAGAGTTTCAGGAAGGGATGTCAAATTTTTGCATCCCATATGGAAGAGGCACCCAAAGATAAAGTGGAAATCATTGAATAGCATATGGTCTTGAGGTATTTTGAAGAACGTTTTAGGGATATCCCAGTATTTCCACCAAAGAAAGACATTAATTTCTCTATTTTTCCCCAGTATCCAAGACACCATACAGAACAAGCATGCCAGGATTGAAAGAATTGTAGATGTAGCTTAAATATTTTTTAATTAAGGGGTATATATGCTCAAGTGTGTCATATTGGGGAGAACCACTTCTATTGGTAAGTAATAAAGATGAAACATTAAGGTTGTGTATGGATTTTAGAAAGAATAATAAGGTCACCATAAAGAACAAATATCCTTTACCAAGGATTGATAACTTGTTTGATCAGTTGATAGGTTAAAGAATATTTTCCAAGACCGACTTGAGATCATTCTATCATCAAGTGAGGGTTGAGGAATAATACATCAACAAGACAACATTGAGGACAATATACAAGAATTATGAATTCATGGCAGTGCCACTTTGACTATCAAATGCCCCAACTATTTTTATGTGTCTGATGACTAGAGTCTTCAGGGAGTACCTGGACAAGTTTTTGATTGTGTTCCTATATGATATAATCATCTACTCTAAGTCATAAGGGGAACATGAGAAACATTTAAGAATGGTGTTACAAGTTCTAAGAAAGCATAAATTGTATGCTAACCTAAGTAAGTGCATCTTTTATCCCAAAAGGATTCACTACTTGGGGCATATCATTTTAGTAGAGGGGATAGAAGTTGATATTGAGAAGACAGAGGCCATTAGAGGACGGACAATGCCAAGAAATTTCACAAAGGTTAGATCATTCATGGGTATTTCTAGATATTACCAAAGATTTATAAAAGGATTCTCAAAGATTGCAACCCCAATCACTTCTTTACAAAATAAGGGAGTGAAAGTTGAATGGACTTCCAAGTGTGAAGAAATATTTTAGTAGTTGAAAGACATCTTGACAAGTCTGTCAATATTGAAAATTGAGATACAAACAAAGATTTTTTTGTGTGCATTGATGCATTCAAGGAAGGGCTCGATGGAGTCCTTATTAAAAAATATCATGTGGTATGTTATGAGTCCATAAAATTAAAACAACACGAGAAGAATTATGCTACCCATGATATAGAGTTAGCAGTGAATATGCATGCATTAAAAATGGGAGACATTACCTCATGGGTAATAAATTTGATCTAATAAGAAACCACTTTGGTCTGAAGGATTTTTTTGGACAACCAACATTAAATGACAGAAAAACTAGATGACTTGAATTTCTAAGTCAATATGAATTTGAGAATAAGCATATCAAAGGAGAGGAAAATCAAGTGACTAATGAACTCAACAAGAGATATCATGAAGTTCATGTTGTAGCCATTATCATGTACATGATTGATCTGAAGGATAAAATTATTGAAGCATCAAATTCAGATCAACACTATGTGAAAATAAAAGAAACATTACAACAAGGAAATGTTTTAGCAAAACTTTAATTCGTATGATATGAAAGAAGATGGGATTCTCGTGTACAAAGGAAAAGTATATGTGTGGAATCACAATGACATGAAAAATGTAGTGATGAAGAAAATGCACAATGTACCATATTCTAGGCACCTAGGATATCAAAAGACAATTGGAGTTGTAAGAAGCCAATACTTTAGGCTGGGAATGAAGAAAGAAGTGGCTAATTACATAACCATATGTCCAGAGTGCTAGAAGGTGAAAACATAAAATATGCATCTAGGTAGGTTGTTCCATCCATTTCACATTCCAAAATTGCATTTGGAAGTTGTCACATTTGTTTTTATTACAAATCTTCCTAGAACATTGAAACGACAGGATTTCATCATGGTTGTGGTGGATAAATTAACTATGGAAAAAGATTTTATTCCAATTAAGACAACACACAAATAAACAAATAATTTAGAGATATACAAAGGAAGGTAGGAAGAGCGAGGGAGGGAAGGAGAGCGAAGGCGAGGGGGGGTGGGGGAGAGGAGTAGAGCAAGGGGTGGGATGCAAGAAGTTAGGGAGAGAGAGGAGTTGGGAGAGAGGAGTAGAGTGAGGGGATAGAGGGAGGAGAGAGATTAGGGGAAAGA
>ML793024.1:155751-212337 GCA_009831015.1 Picea engelmannii
GGGGGGTAGAGAGGCAGAGAAAAGGAGGAAGGAGGTGATAGAGGGGGACATATATGAGGGTCGAGAGAGGGGGAGAGAGTGGGGGAGAGATACACTAGGGAGAAGAGAGAAATGAAAAGAGGGAGAGAATGAGAGAGGGTAAGAGGGGGCAGAGAGAGAGAGAGAGAGAGAGAGAGAGAGAGAGAGACGGTGGGGGGGAAAATGATTTTATCAATACATGTGAAAGTTATAATTATTTAACTTTACAACATATTGTTAATGTTCTCCATTATCTATTTATATGTCTTATAAAATTTATAATTTAATTACAAATAAGAATTGCTATAAACTTTTTTAATAAAAAAACATAGTTATAGACTCTTTTTTTTAATGATAGAGACAAAAATGTCGATACTTTCTTCTCCCTTCAGATTATAAATATATAGTGAAATATCTAGTAATATAATCCAAAGTGCATCCAAAAAGTAGAAATTACCACTTAACTTTACCAAACACCCCAAATTCAACCTTTTTTGTTTTCTCATATAATCTTGTCTAATAATACACATAAAAATTCTAGAAACCAACCTTTAGAATTTATATAAAGCACCATATTTTCAATATGCATGATATGAAAATTTCAATATGGATGATATGAAAGAAACATTTTTTTTTCTCATACAATCTTGTATAATTACACATATTGAACTTCTAAAAGACAACCTTGTCGATTTATAAGTGCTTAATGAATCACTTTACATGTTAGGTTTTACCATTTCTGGCATTTGGCATGGATATATAAATTAATTTCTTGTTCAACAACATGCAATACACTAGATAAAATTGCACTCTAGTTAAAAACAAGTGTCATTAAAACCGGTCTGCATACAAATAGCACCCATAAAACCACCTTTTTCATACATCTTTCGAGGAACAACGATTTTAATTTGGAATAATTCATAACCCCTTCCAATTTCTGGATTTGTGAATCTGTTTTTGAATAAGTGAATGAACATTTTTATAATAAGTATTTTGGGGTTGAGAAAAATTCCATTTTGATTATGGTGTCGAGAGGAGATGTGGTTACTTATATTAAAAAAATAAAAAAATATTTATATTTAAAAATAAAAATAAATACAAATATGTAAGTACAAAACTATGTAACTTTGGAATAACAGATCCCTCTTCATTATTTAATAAAAAATTCTATAAAATTTTAATACAGGGTAGTATGGTCAATCATGGATATTATTGAATCTTCTCTATAAAATTTTAATGCATGGTAGTATGGTTAATCATGTAGATTATGCTAGTTAACATTTTACTTTTTCTTCTCGGGTTCACAACATTCATACAATGTGAATTTCTCCTTTGTAAAATGTTGTAGCATCCTTCTCTAATGGCAATCTATTTGTCTGTCTGACTGACTATTGTCCTCATAAGCTTGCATTTTTTTTCTTCTCTATTGGTACTAATATTTACAATCACAGTATCTAAAGAGTAGGTTCAAACACTATTTGCGCGTTCTCTAGGGTTTGTATGTTTTTTTTATCGTAATGATGGAGCACGTCGTATGTTATTCTCTTTTTTAACAATTAAAAGAGATAAAGCTATAAACAATTTGTATTCTAAATTTTATTTCTTAATTAGGGTGTGGTGTTTTGTATTTAGTCAACTAAATTCACAAAATTTAGTGAAATGTTTAGAGGTTAAAACTAGTGTTTATGAAGCTATGTTGAATTTCAATTACTGTTGAAATCAACTTAGATCCATCTTAACAATGGATCTATCAAGGGAAGCAATCAAATATCTCAAGATGCAAAACTTTCCTTAAGTTTTTCACTCTAAAATAGGTTTCCACATCAATAAATTTGATCATTTTTACGTTGGGTTTAGTGTTATTTTTCAACATGGTTGTGCTTTATTATTTGCCATATGTTCTGTATTTTCATTCGCCAATTCATACAAATACTTAGGGAAGTTTCATTATTTTGTTTCGCCATGTTTCATTGTTTTTTTCTGCCATGGATCATAGAGATGTCATTGGTTCTAGTTCGAATCACAATTTTGTGGGTCGTGGTTGAATTGTTGGGGTTCAACTAAAACACATAGTCAAGTTTTTTCAATTAAAAAAATAAATAACAATAATAAAAATAAAGTCTATTAAATTAAATTTTACAATTATATTGATTTTGTAATTTGATATGGAATGAAACTATTAAAAAGATATTTACACTTCAAGAAATTGAATCCCTCTCAATGTTTCATATATTGGAATTTAAGATGAATCTAAATATTAGTCCCTACTACTAGAATCAAGTAGATATTAATCATAATATATTTTGAACGAATTAATATGTTATAAGTATATATTTTGAACGAGTGAATATGTTATAAGTATAGTTCAAGTTAAATATAAAATTTTAGAAAATAAATAAACACCAAGTTGAATATTAAAATTGAGAAAGTAAATGAGAAATTATAAAAAACATAAAAAAAAATAATATTGGTTATTAATAAATACCCTCATAAATTATTAAAATAAAAATATGTAGAATTGGTCACATCAAAATGAATCTCATCAATAACTTTTTTGACCAATCAAAAATTGGAATAAGTAAAAGTTTAAAAAATAAAAATTTAGTTTTAGTTTAAAAAAATCAATTTAATAAATTGTTTTTTTTAAACATTGAATTTTTTTTAATAATTTATAGTATGAAACTAGACTAATGCAAAGTCAAAAAACCTTCAATTGAGAATTTATAGAGGCAATTATTGCTAGATAATGTTACAATGCCAAAGATCATCAAAATCCTCTTCTAGACACTAGAAGAATGCTCTTATAGAGCCTAGATTTGTGATGAATGAGTAGATTCCTCTCACAAAGACCAAATTTAAATAACAAAGAGACATGCATTCACATTGATCAAAATTGATTTAATTTTGTGTGATAGTTATGTTTCTTAGATTTAAGGATTATTTTAAGTGGTTTCACCATCCACTTAAGACATGTTGTCAATAGAGGGTTATACATTACGAATTCAAATTTGGTCGAGTCCCTCTAAATTATAGTGTTTATTGTAGCTAGTGAATCTAGGATTAGCTTAATTGGTTGAACCATCCACCTAAGGCATGTTACTATGCCACATATCACTTATTCAAATGCAATGAAGTCCTTATAAGTTACACTAACTATTGTCATTGTGAATATAGGATTTGCTCAATATAATTCAAATGTGATCTCCATATATACTACTACTTAAGTTGGGGATGGGGTGAAAAACACAAGGTAAATTCCTTCAAATTTTACCAATTATATTACCTTAATGTGTGTATCATGGAACATGACATAATGTACTAGTGGAGTGATCAATTAACAATTATGTTGAAAGAAAGAAGAATTATTTATTAAAGGTCGTATAAGGACAACAATGAGAAGGAAAGACGTGAATACCAATATTTGATTGGATCAACATGCAATCTGTTTACTAGTGGACGGTTTGATGGAAAACACTTCCTCCTATGATACTAACATATCCCAAAAAAGGAGAAGGAGAATGATTAATATAAAACATGAAAAGAATAATGAAAATGCAAGAGAAGGAATGTTATGATAATGTTTTTGAAGTGAAAAATGTATAAATGTATGTGATTATTTTCCTTTTGTGTTGGGTATTTTTTTTGGATGTGTAAATGAATAAAGAGTGTGTTCAAGTTGAGTAAGGTTAGCTTGGATTTGTTCACTTAGATTTCTATAACCTTTGGTTTCAATAACAAATTCATTGGTTTCCTTCTAAGTAAAAGACGACACAATTCTCTATGAGTTATCTTATTCAACAATGAGCCTTATGTCTTCTACCTTGGGATAGACATATCTAAGAAACTCACCTACACTCTTCTTATTACATACAGATGAGGTAAAAACCTACATTTTATCTCTCTAAATACCACTCAAATCCACAATAATACAATGGTTTCTAGTGTTTCTCATCTTGAGTCCATAATCATGTCCTAATCATATTTTGTAATGCCCTTTTACAATGCAATGATCGTCTCTTTTGTAAAAGCAAGAAATGATAGGAACATTACATGCATGACCTCTATAAATTCTTTTTTTTTATCTTTTGAGGTCACTATGAAAGTGCTTACACCATGTTTAGGGATGCTTCATGTTATGTGGGGTTCATGGTGTGTTAATTACCCTCAGTTGTTCTATGATAGAGATGCACATTGGAGATATATTACTCTTGTATTGTTATACCATGACTAGATGCTTATGTGGAATACTCCCTTAGGACATTGAATACATATGTGGCTTAGTGGATTTCTTCATGGAGCATGCACATAGAGGTTAGTTATTTTCTTGGGAGGATGATTTTACTTGGAGGAGTTTTGGACATATTGGAAGAGTAAATTGAGCCATAGATGGCACAAAGACACTTGGTTTCTTATATGAAGGGTTGTATGTGACTTGAGGAATCTTGGGTTAAGGGTTGATCATAAAGGTGGGGTGGAACCATAGGTACACATGGATTAGGATGGAGAATTGGATCATTGGAGCCTTTGGAGGATGGGCATTGAAGACATCTCATGGATCATTTATCCTTGAACCCTTGCTTGTTGGGCATGCTTACATTGGAGCTTGGCATGTGTGATTAGATAAGTTGTTCTTTATGGACTTAATCTGCTTTATGTTTTTCGGTCTCCCTCACGTTTCATATAAATAAAGGGAGGAGAAATTATTTTAATTACTTGTACCTGTTTTCTCATAAACTCATGATTGAAATAGATATGTGAGACTAGGGAAAAATTGTCTTAATGTACTCTTCTTCATGTGTATTGTTTCTCTTTGGTTTAAGTGCTAGGGTTCTTAATTTAGTTTCAAACAAATACTAGGCTTAGGGAACTTTTAGAATATGTCATTGGGATAAACCCTAAAGGACCTAAGGAAACATTTTATCATATATTTCTTGTGAGAGACGAAGATTATGGTTTTGTGGAATTTCAAAAGCCCGGTGCTACTTGGTGTGCTTATTATGGAGAAACAAGAGAAGATAATATTTAGACTTATGGGATGCTACTATAGGTTCCAAGGAATATCTTTGGTGGAGCGTCAAACATTAGTTAGACGAGTTGGTGACTCGGGTTTTATTACGGTTTCCCTAGATAAAATTTGACTTGTATTAGCTTGTGATAAGCTACTAGTGTGTGCATATATATATAAATTGTTTCAATCATTCAAATACTATGTTGTTTCATATTTGAATTTTAGCTTATGTTTTCTTCTTGATTACGTAGATTCTAGCATAAGTTGTTCAAGTTGATTCAACTTAACATAACTATGAATTGGTTAAGTGACTTAACACATATATAGAATATAATAGCACAAATTTACTACTGTTATAATATGTTGGAATAAGACATTTCAATTTTTTTATATGCTTGAAAAGTGTGCCCCGAGGGTTGTAGATTTGTGGTATTGAAGTGCACCTGAATTGTATTTTTTTTTTTTTTGGTTTACCTATAAAATTGAGTTGAATAAAAGTGAAATATTGCAGTTGTAAATTAATATTTCAGATTCTACCCTAAGGTTGGAAGTTCATAGAAAATAAGTCATCTAAGAAACCTTAAGATTGAGGTGAAAATTCTAAATTTACATTAATTGTAAATGAGAAAAATTTTGATACTTCAATGCCAAGACTATCTCCTAAGGAGAGTTGGAAAAAGGGTGTTCACCGTCGGCTTCATTTTACACAATAGTACAAAAATATTGATTATTTTTGGAGTGAATTACATCGTTGTGGTTAGGTTCCATATAGTGGTGTGCCTTGAATTCCTTAAAGCAAGGAAATTGAGGTACATATATCCCATAGTGTAGTGAACCTTAGTAGATAAAATATAGAAACATTTGACTTCAGAAAAATAAAATGCACACACACAATAGACAACAAAAGTATGTAAAGAGAACCCTAAGGTAGGGTGACACTATAAAATACTCCTTCTGGAAAGAATAACTCCTTATTGAGCCATGCTTGCTACAATACAATCATCAACATTGAACATATCTCAATATAATGATACCCATGTGTATATATGATCTTATGAGTATACCTTAGGGTCAATGCCAACTATCTCTTATTATTATATTATTCCCTATAACTACGTTGTGGGCCTATTTATTACCCACCTACTATCAAGTGGGTTTATTTCATGATTATGGTAACATTAAACTAATTATCCTCCTTGGGTACCTCACTAGCTACCCCATATTATCCTCCCTAGTTACATTTCATTAAATCCACCTTCGTATATTTTGTCCTAAAAACATGAGTAAAAGCCATATAATATGATCTACTAAGAAATCTAGTCAACTAGTACCAAGCAGGAGCATACATCCCTCCTAGTGAAATGTGGACATGGGTTCAATTTCTTATATTCCACCTTTATCTTGATTCTAATTTATCCTTTGGATCCATTTTGTCATTGTGCTACTCTAATATCTATATGAATTTCTTTTATTCTTCCATGTATGTAACATCCCCACTATAATCCCCAATTTAATTAATGTTTAATGTAGATATAATCTGTTTCCAAGGCCAAAGTGAATTGTATTTAATGCTTTAATAATAATAATGTGATGTCATTTGCTAAGGGGACATGTACTAAAATGGGGCATGAATTAATCCAAAATACAAGGGAGGGTCTAAGAGTATTCCTAAGAGGGGGACCAAGGGGGAATTATCCATGTATATTAGTTCAACCCATTTTCCTAAATTTTACATTGGTATATGAACCTTCTAATTTCTAATTGAGTGTTCCCAAATCCAATCATTGAATAAATGTAAGAGGGTGGGTGTGAAAATTCATATACCATAGTTATTGGGAACATGGGGGATGAGTACAATCAACTTGGGGAAGTGTGTGAGTCAATAAAATAAATCCAAATGGAGGAAATTCGTATGGGTTTGGATAGTATTTTTAGTCAATCATTTTTTTTGCATGAGCAACAAGTAGAGAGAAATAAAGAAATCTTAGGTTGGAGCAACCATGGAGGGAGAATGATGGAGCATTTTTGTAGAATATTGGAGATGAATATTGAAGAGTCAGGTTGTCAGTCATAAAGAGTGACCTCCTGTGAGAGTTGCACTATAACAACAAGTGTTTTCTATTGTTGTTGATAGTTTTCCTCACAGTGAGTTCCCTTGAGTTTATAAGATAAGAGATTCCTTGTTACCTGTGCCAGAGAGACCCTATTAAACAAATGGGATTCCTGAGGGACTAATATCAATGAAGGGATACAGTGCTTGGGTTAGGCAGGTCAAGAGGAAGAGATTTGGTGGAAAATTGAGATAGTTGTAGGAGAATAGCAGTGGGTTGGGAGTTTTTTAAGTTGTGAGTGGACAGTGAGAGACCACCCTCTTTTGTGTATTGTTAGCCCTAGCTCGAGGGTTATTTTTTGTTGATATTTGGAACATCAAGTCTATGGTTGGGTGGAACGTCCATCCCAAGCAACTGGTTGCACAAATCTTTATAAAAGATAAGTGTTTTATCTTGCTTATGTTGTATTATGAGTTTATTTGATGTGCATGAACTCTGGGTATTTGGGAATGATTTATATGTTTTTTTAATTAAGTTTATTAGTTGCATTTCATTTATTTTTTTTAATTTTTGTAGGTGCATGTAATTAGTTATAACATAGAGTAGCTAAAATGGTTTTAATTTGTAGATGAAAGCTAGAGGAAATTAATTTAGTTAGTTGTAAATTTTTAATTTATGAGTATTATGTTACATAATGTTCTTCAACTGGGATAAGGGAAGTTACATTATGGTATCAAAGAATCTAGTTCAAATACCGAGCTTGCATGGGCCAAGACAGTTGTGAATTGAGTAATTCGATGTTGTAGACTTCGATCTGTGTGAGTTTGGGAAAAAATGAATAAAATTATAGTGAAATCAACAAATTCATGGGTAAAATATGAGTTTAAATGAATCATGGTTGTCTAAGAGAGGTTCAATGGAGTAAATATACATATTTGTAGAGTTAAATTCAACTTGGAAGGTTGAAATTCAAGATTTAATGGCTATTGTAGAGTTGCAGGAAGTTTGGTGGATCGACGATGGAGATCGCATTTGATATCATGATCAATGGCGTAGATTCATTTTGATAAATTTAAAAATTCATTAGGTTTTAACCATTTGAAAGGTTGATCTGACCAATGGAAATAATTCATTTTTGGTCATTTTGAAGTTGAAAGCGATCGATGGTCGAGATTCATTTTTAGTTGTTTCGAAAATGGATCAAATCAATGGTCTAGATTCATTTTCGGTAGTTGATAGGTTGGGGTCGATCAACGACCAATATTCAATTTAGAGTTTTGCGAAGTGGAGATAATTGATGGTGAAGATCATCTTGGCTTAGAAATACATGGCCTAGATTCACCTAGATTTCGATAAAAAGTCACTTAGTTTTTAAGGTCACCAACAGAATTCATCGATGGTCGATGGTGAAATAAACACGATTGGCTCAGAGTTGGATTTGGACAAAATAATCTTTGATCAATGATGCTCAGTGGTCGAGGATAACACGATTTTGGAAAAAATTTCACATTTTTGAAAGAGATCTTCCAAGGTCGATCATCGATGATTGGGTGTTAGTAGAGTTGGATGAGGTTTGGTAAATCAACAACTGAGATTATTTTTTCAATGGGAGATCGACGACCTAGATTGATCGAAATTTTTTCCAAGTATTGAAGTTAGCCATGGAAAATTATCGATGGTCGAGTCAGTGGGATACATCAAAGTGTTTTTAGTCGCTAAAAAAAATCATCAATGACCGATGGGCTGATGGTTGAGCATCAACCAATTCAATGAAGTGTTTCAATAGAGAAAGATAGGTCTTCGATGGTTGATGGGCCAATGGTCAACCATCGGCCAAATTGACAAGGTGGTTGGGTCGTCCAAGAGAAATGGTTAATGGTCGATGAAGGAAAGTGAATGATGATGTGGCATTCCACATCAGAATCCATGTTTCATGTCACATTATCATCCATGTGTCATGCCATTTCATTCAATTTAACATTTCAGGATGATGTGTCATGCCACATCAAAATCCATGTGCCATGCCACATCAACAGTTTCCATGTTAGCAAAGAGAGGGTCGATGGTCAGGGTTCGATGGATTTTGTGAGAAGTTTTGATTTGACAAGATAATTGGTCGACGGAAAATGATCGAGCATCAGGGATATTTGTGGAAAAGTTTGGTTTGGAAATGAGAATCGATTGATAATTGATGTAGTGTCAGAGATCAACAATCGAGATTATTTAAGTTTTCGACCAATGCTGGAAATCCATCTGTGTGCCTGGGGAAGGTTTATTAGGTCAACGGTTGAGATTTATCTCAATTTGAGATCAATGGAACATATTTAAAAGGTTGTTATAACAATAAAACAATCAATTTTTATATGAAAATTTCCAAAATTTTCATATTTTTGAAGATCATTAAATTGCGGGGCATTTTTGAAAGCCTAAACGACATCTTTAGCCAATCAAAACCCACAAGAATAGAGTGTAACAAGGTAAAAATTTTCTATGAATCTCAAATAAAATAACTTGAAGAGATTTATCCAATGAGATATTCAGGGCACAAAACAAAGCTCGTATGAGAAAGTTACATCCAAAACAGTAAGGGTAAAATTTTGGCAGAAATTTACTTCCAGATGACATAAATCCTTACTCAAAAGTTTGTTTGGGGCACAAGAAGCATCCATCAAAATATTATGATCCATATAAGAAAATCATGGAGCCAAATTTGGAATCTGGGCATTTAAAAATGTGCAAGAAGAAAAAGAAGACACATGTAGCATATAGGAATAAATTGGGTAAAACAATAAAAAATTATTCAGACCAAATTTCATATCAGAGCTTGGATTTGAGCACACAAATAGTTTTTGGAGAGGTATTGAGAATAATAAGGGATCTATCCACCAATAATTTTTATTTGGGCGCTAAAATTTCTCAGAAAAGTGATAAAAGATATTTTTGTAGTAGTAAAAGAGTGGAAATTGCAACCTGTAAATGTTGTAACTTTTTTCTCAGAAATCATATTGAGTCATGAGTATAACTATTGGAAATTTTCTTCATAGAGGAATGCATCTAAGGAATCATATTTTTATTTAATGCATTGTGTCCTTCATATATTTGGATAAATATTATCATGTATACTAATTGATGAAATGTTTTTTTATGCATGTTCTAACAATGATTATTACATGCACATTTATTGCGGAATTAGAGGTACAAGAAAGCAACTTTGGTTCATATACGAGGACTAGAGTTATGGAAGATTATCATGGATCTTACAGCCATGACTAAGAGATAATAGGTGTCCAGGTCATCATGGGAAATTCTAAGACATAGTGAAATGGAAGAAGAGACGGGAAGGATCATGTAACTAAGAGAACCCTACATAGGGAAGTGCATAGCTATAGAGATGATAATGAAAATATTATGATGGCTCAAGAAGAGATACTTCAGAGCTTAAATATTTTTCATAAGCAATTCAATAAAGACTTTGGCACCAAGAAAGCATCTACTGCTAGAGAAGTGACATCATCTAGATCTAAAAGAAAAAGGGATGGTCATGGAAATGATAGGAACTTTCAATCGTGATCATAAGAAAGGAGAAGAGGTCAAGGCTTGTATATTGGAAATGATGAGATATTTCTATCTGCATGATTACCTCTCCCATGTAGAATATAGAATTTCCACCTACCACTTGCAAGGAAAGGCATCCATGTGGTGGGATCATTTTAAACAAGTGAAGAACCTTGATGATAGGAGGATCTCATGGAGGTATTCCAAAGTATATTTCCAAGAGAAATATTTTTCCAAGAATTATTATGAAATAAATCTGAAAGATTTCTTTGAACTCAAGTTGGGAAGTATGACAATGGGAGAATATGAAAAGAGGTTCTTTTAATTGTTGAAGTATGTTGACTTCATAAAAAATGAGAAGGTCAAAACACAAGGTTTCTAAGTGGGTTACCCTCCTTCTACCATGACAAGATACAATATGATAACCCCAATACCTTATAGGAAACCATAAGGAGAGCAAGGCATAATTATGATCAAAGCAAAGGAAGGCCATTTTTCCAAAAATCTTGGGACAACAAGATGAAAGGTAAAAATGATCAAAGGAAGAAAGGTTTTAAGAAACCCCTTTTCAAGAACAACACCTAAGAAAATAAACAAGGAGAGACAACCCAAAATGAGCACAAGAATACAGATTCATTTGGGAAAAGGTCTATCCAACAACCTGTAGAATGTTTGGGATGTGAGGGAAATCACTTATATAAGGACTACCCTCACAAAGGAGAAAGAATGAGGACTACCCATAACATTGAGGAGGATGAAACAATGGAAGACATGGGAGGAAACATTCCAAGGATTTATGTAACCTTGGACAATAAGCAAGTAGAATATCAGTCCCCCATGATTGAAGTGGAAGGTAAGATTCATAATGAACCCATAGAAATTTTAATTGATTTTGGAGCTAGCCATAGTTACATAAACTCTAACATTGTTAAAATATTTCACTTTCAAAGGAGTAAGAATAATAAATCTTAGCTAGTTTAGTTAGCCACATGAGCTAAGGGAAAGATGAATGATTTAGTTAAATATTTTCAAATAGACATGAATAGACTCAACAAAATGGTAGATGAGAATATCATACCATTGGGTTCATATAACTGTCTAATTGGCATGGATTGGTTTGAAAAGTACCATGTTGTCCTAGAATATTACAACAAGACAATTATGTGTCTTGATGAAGAAGGGAAGAAAGGTAATATTCAAGGGATTCCAAGAGCTATAGCTATTAGAGAGATTTCAACTATGCAGTTGAAAAAGCATTTCAGGGAGGGATGTCATATTTTTGCAGCCCATATGGAAGAGGTGTGCAAAGATAAAGTGGAAATCATTGAATAGCATCCGATCTTGAGGTATTTTGAATATCGTTTTAGGGATATCCTATTATTTCCACCAAAGAGAGACACTAATTTATCTATTTATTTGGTGCCAGAGGTTTCCCCAGTATCCAAGACACCATATAGGGTGAGCATGCCATATTGAAGGAATTATAGATGCAACTTGAAGATTTGTTAAAGAAGGTGTATATATGCTCAAGTGTGTCATATTGGGAAGCCCTAGCTCTATTCGTAAGTAAGAAATATGAAACATTAAGGCTGTGTATGGATATTAGAAAGAAGAATAAGGTCACCATAAAGAACAAATATCCTTTACCAAGGATTGATGACTTGTTTGATCAGTTGAAATGTTAAAGAATATCGTTCAAGATTGACTTGAGATAATGCTATCATCAAGTGAGGGTTGAGGAATAATACATCAGTAAGACAACATTGAGGACGAGATACAAGAATTATGAATTCATGGTAGTGCCACTTTGACTATCAAATGCCCCAACTATTTTTATGTGTCTGATGACTAGAGTGTTTAGGGAGTACCTAGAAAAGTTTGTGATTGTGTTCCTATATGATATACTCATCTAATATAATTCATAAGGGAAACATGAGAAACATTTAATAATGGTGTTACAAGTTCTAAGAAAGAATAAATTGTATACTAACCTAAGTATAGTGCATCTTTTATCCCAAATGGATTCACTAATTGGGGCATATAATTTCAGCAGAGGGGATAGTGGTTGATATTGAGAAGACAAAGGGCATTAGAGGATGGACAGGGCCAAGAAATTTTACAAAGGTTCGATCATTCATGGGTATTTCCAGTTATTACCGAAGATTTATAAAAGGCTTCTCAAAGATTGCAAGCCCAATCACTTCTTTACAAAATAAGGGAGTGAAATTTGAATGGACTTCCAAGTTTGAAGAAATATTTCAGCAACTGAAAGACATCTTGGAAAGTGTGTCAATATCAAATATTGTAGATACTAAAGAATATTTTTTTGTGTGCATTGACGCATGCAAGGAAGGGCTCGATGGAGTCCTTAGTCAAAAATATCATGTGGTATGCTATGAGTCCATAAAATTAAAATAGCATAAAAATTATGATACCCATGATATAAAGTTAGTAGTGATTGTACATGCATTAAAAATTGGAGAAATTTTTTCATGGGTAAGAAATTCGAGATAATAATAAACCACTTTGGTCTGAAGAATTTGTTTGGACAACAAACATTAGATGCCAGAAAAACTAGATGGATTGAATTTCTAAGTGAATATGAATTTGAGATTAAGCATATCAAAGGAAAGGAAAATCAAGTGACTAATGAACTCAACAAGATATATCATGAAGTGCATGTTGTAGCCATTATCATGTACATGACTGATCTGAAGGATAAAATTATTGAAGCATCAAATTCAAATCAACACTATGTGAAAATAAAAGAAACATTACAAGACGGAAATTTTCAGCAGAACTTTAATTCTTTTGATATGAAAGAGGATGGGATCTTCTCTTCTACAAAGGAAAAGTATATGTGTCGAATTCCAATGACATGAAAAATGTAGTGATGAAGGAAATGCATAATGTACCATATGATAGGCACATAGGATATCAGAAGACAATTGGAGTTGTAAGAAGCCAATACTTTTGGCAGGGAATGAAGAAAGAAGTGGCTAATTGCATAACCATATGTATAGAGTGCCAGAAGGTGAAAACAAAGAATAGGAATATAGCTAGGTTTCTCCATCCATTTCACATTCCAAAATGCAATTGGGAAGTTGTTGCATTTGATTTTATTACAAATCTTCCTAGCAAAGTGAAACAACATGATTTCATCATGGTGGTGATGGATAGATTGACTAAGGAAAAGGATTTTATTCCAATGAAGACAACACACAAAGCAAAAAATATTGTAGAGATATACATGAAGGAAGTTGTCAAGCTACATGGAGAGCCTTAAACAATAGTTTCAAATAGAGATCCAAACTTTACTTCCAATTTCTAGAAGGGTTTGTTTGAAGGATTTGGGACAAATTTAAATCTTAGTATGGTGTATCACCTAGAGTTAGATGAGAAAATAGAGAGGACTAAAAAAATAATTGAGGACATGGTCAAGATGTATGTGATGGATCAACCATCAAAGTGGGAGTATTATATCCACTTAGTGAATTTTTTATACAATAATAGGTATCATGCCTCATTAAAAATGAGTCTATTTGAAGCATTATATGGCAAGAAGTGTAACACACCAAAAAGTTGGGATAATCCAGGAGATAGAGAACTTGTTGAGACAAATTTGTTGAAGGAAATGGAAGAGAGGATGGATCAAGAAAAATTTAAAGGCTGCAAAGGATAGGAAGAAACGTCATGCAGACAAGGATATAGTATTTAGATATTTTAATGTGGGAGAACATCTATTTTTAAAATTAAAGGAAAAAATAAGTTCGTTAAGATTAGGAAGTTGCCTGAAGTTGGAAGCAAGATATTATGGGGCTTTTGAAATATTATAAAATATAGGGCCAGTTTGCATACATGCTAGCATTGTATGCATCCATGAGAATCCATAATGTATTTCATGTGTAATTATTAAAGAAATATGTTGTTGACCCTAACCACATAATTGATTGCAATGTGATTGAGGTGGAGCATCAAAGGGATTTTTGGGTGGAACCAATATGCATCTGTAATGTCCCTTTTCAAATGAGATCTTGAGAGAATTGAAAAGATAGCTTAGGTAATTCCCATAGGCTATATTCAATGGGGTAAAGGGAATTAAAAATTAATTAATGTCGCCAGAGTGGAATTAAATTATTTTTAAAAGGGTGACATTGAGTAAGTAATTAAAAAGGTGGCTAAGTGACGATTGGGAAGATGAAAAGTCACTTAAACCTTTTAAAAGGTAAAAAGTTTTCAAAATGATCAACCAAAGAATAAAAAGGTAAAGGAGGATTCCCTCTCTCATTCTAGACTTGTCATTTTCCAAAACTGATTTGAGAGAGCTCTTTGTGGCTTTGGCACTCTTGGGACAAAAACCCCAGGAGAAAATCCTAAGATTGGTTTCGGTGGTGAGTCCATACACCCTAGCTGGTCATTGGAAGAGATAATCTATATTTATTCACTATGCTTCATTTCTAGTTGAGATATATTTAGTCATTTCTTTTTTCTTCATGTGTGGATAAGTTGTTGAAGTTGGGAGTTGAGTTAAAGCTTGTAAGAATAGAGCTACTTGTATAGGTTGAAATGTCTTTAAATTGGGTGTCATTCTATAGTTGGGATGTGTATTCCCCTAGTGGAATGCATTGTGGGTTGGGAAAGCCAATTTTTATCTCATAAAATTATGGATCTTCAAGATAGACCAATATCCTATGAATTGGGCACTTTATTGTCCCTAAGGCAACGATTTCTTCACTTACAGGAGGTGAGTTGAACAACATACTTGAGATATGGTTTCATTAGGTCATTTATCTTGAGTATGAAGACCATAATCTCCAACAAGGGTTGATTTCTCCTATAGTTCGAGTTCTAAACAGAAGGGAGGTGTTACCTTTCTGTGAAAGTCCAAGTTTGCATCAATAGAAGCATCTCTTGGAGGGTGAATCTCTAGTTTTATTGTTCTGTTAATGCACCAAGAAATACCACTAAAGAATGTCAAGCAAACTGTGAGTTTCCATCCTTATCATTGCATTATTGTAAGACAATAATTAATAATAATATTTCTGATTCCTTTTCCTTATTTTATCAGTAGTGAGTTATGAGGAATTTTCCATGTTCGTAGTCTATATCTTGTTATAGTAAAATTTATGATGATAAAAAGGACCGTAGTCCCTAGATATGTTGGATAATTAACCACCATCATTGGATCTGTTAGGATCATTTTTATGAAGAGAGACATAAATTCATAGGAACCGTTGATCTAGTGTAGGTCCAATCAAAGGATTTGGACCATTGGTGACGATCCATGTATCATTGGTGGAAGAGAAGTTGGAAAGATGAGCCATGGAGGCTACGGAAATGAGCTTATGATGACAAGGTATCCAATTAGTCATTGTATCTATCGAAAGGAAGTGACAACATATTACAACCACTAGATCCTTATAAAGAGATCATTGGGACAAGACGATCGGTAGTAGACGTTGAAGTGGAAGTGTGCACTTCAACAATGACAATAATATTTTGAGAAATAACTGGAATCATCAATCTATCATATATAAATTGGGAAAACAAAATATGTTGTATCTATGATGATTTGTTTAAGGGAAAAGGGTTGGTACCATTAATAATCATGTAGTTGTAACCTTTGAATGAAACCATACCATTGGATAAGGTGTAACGAAGATCATCAGATCCATCAAAGTGCAAGTTAGTTGGAGTGGTTCATGGCACCTGAGTGGGTGCACTCTGATGATGGAACTTTGTGAAACGATCTAGACCATTGATCGGTGACTGAGCATACTATAATGAATGTCATCCATATATCATGGGTCCCACCTCACTATTACATATTGAAAAAACTGTGAAATTCTACTTGCGACATTATAGACAAAATTGGCCACACTATAGAAAAATAGAGGGAATTTTAATTCTTTTCTCCATCCTACTTGATATCGTCGCACATGCGATGTAATTTTCAATTTTTTTCAGGAGCGATGTCTTATGAAGGTCATCACAATAGTGATGATGTCAAATTTTGTAACTATCCCGACCATCAACCCCATGGTCGGGCCAACATTACTACGTAGAATAACAATATCATACTTAATTCTATATATAAGACATGCATTAAGAAAATGAAACACATTTAAACTCAGTGTAACCATAAGAATTACTACTATCATAAATAATCAATGGCTTTAACATTAATTTATATGCACAACATAATACATGATAAATATAAATACACAGACATGCAGAAAAGTAATTAAAACATCATCTGGTACTTATCTTTGAAATGGTGGTAATTCCACCAACTAGGTGTAGGCCTTCCATGAACCTCCTAGCCTTAGACCACACTAATCATCAAGCTCAGCAGTGGGTCACCCTCGAGTTGGGACTAAGCTCAACCCCCATGGCAAGGAATCCTAGGCTAGGCTGAGGTTATAGGGAAAACACACAGTCACAAGGAAAGAATTTTCTCCCAGGAACCACTCGTGCTTACTGCCACAGACTCTCCTTCCACACATGCTTGTTCCACCCCAGGAGTATACACCTTCTTTGTCACATAGACAGTCCTTTGGCTGCTAACCTCCCTTGCCTTGGGTTTCAGTAACAAACCAGACCGAAAGTCTTCGATCTCTGTCGCAGCTACAGGGTTCCTTCCAGGAGTTATCTCCTTCCTCTGCACACTCTCTCACCTGGAGAGAGTCTCTCACAAGAAAATAAACCTATTCTTCCAACTTCAATCACCTCTCTCACCTAGAGAGAGTGTTGTACAAATTGGCCAACAAGCCACACGCAGTCCAACACTGTGTGGCCACAACAACCAATGGGGAAAATAGACACGTGATTTCCAAATAGTCTTAGGAATGAAAGGATGGTCTCATGGTTATGTCCTTGGGACATAGAATCCACACACAGGCTTGATATTCTCAGACAGAGGATGCATCAACTTTTCTAGAAATCAACACAGGCTATCCCCAAAATCAACACACAGAATTCGCCCCCCAGGTTCAGAATGGAACGAGGTCTCTTGCAGGGGTCGGATGGGACGTATGATTCAGAAGATGCACGGGGATCTTCCATAGGTTGGACAAGTTCAGGCCTAGGCATTTGAGGGTTGAATGGTAGAGGAACCCCCAACAAAACTGATCTCATATGCTTTATTTGCATGCGCCTAGGTTGACACTTGTCACCCATGCAACTACGTGCATTCCATCCATTTGGAAGTTACTTGTCCTTCCAAAAGAACTTAGGATAAAGCATATTATTCACATTATTTTTGGAATAATATTAAAATATTATTCTCAAGGCTTAAGACCTTAGGCTCAACACTTAGCCCCTCTTCCCACCTTCCAACCCCTAATCCCTTGCCCACTTTGTGGAAGCTTAGTCTCCCATCACTCATTCATCGTGGTCGGTCTACACGCGGCGGTGTTTATATTTTTATTAATAATGTGCATCGATACATGTACAAAATCAGGCTCTTGGCCTTCAGCACTTAGTCTTGCTGGCCTAATAATCACATAAGCCCACCATCTTATATTAACTTGGCTCACCATCCTATAAAAAACATAATTACAATTCATTTCATAAACATGATTTAAAATGGGGCTCAACCTTGGGGACATTAAAAATTTTGTCACTCTTATGACAATGTGGACAGTGGGTCCCCCCCTAATGGTCACCCACTATTTGACAAAGTGAACATTGACTTGGTCAACTATTGTCAGAATTGCGACATTATAAAATATATAAATATGTTGCATTTTAAGGATGTTGCAACATGTTTTCTATAACAATGACGGTTCAAAAAGGGTATAAGGTCTTCTTGGCGAACAAAAAACATATTTTTTTTTCATATGTTATAATAGAAAACTATAATAGATATTCTATTACACACCACTAAATTTTATAAGATAATCATCATTATATGTCTGTGGGGAAGAATGCCAGAAAACATTAGAGGTCAGAAAAAAATTAAAGAGGGTGAAAAGAGTGATGGTAAATGTTATTTCCCTTGCAAAAACAATTGTACTAGATGTCCCAAAAGAGTTTCAATAGAAACAACTAAAAAACATTGTATAAAATATGGGCACATGGACGAGGGATCAAATGAATATCATCCCATGGTAATTAGCTATATATATTAATTATATGTTTTAATATTGATTGTATTCTCAAAATTTTATATTGTTTTATACATGCACTAATTTTGCATGGTTGTTTGTAATTATAAAGTTAGATTTCCCCACTATCTTTCTGCAGAAAGAACCAAGTAATAGAAAAAATGATGTTGTACAAGATGAGGAACATGAAGCGGATAATAAATATCAAGTTAATGATCCCATTGGAGTAGATGAAAATAATAACATAGTTCAAGATGATGGGACAAATCAAATGATCCAAGAGTTATTTAGTCATCCAGATGAGGATCATGGGGACAATAGTGATGGTATTTGTGATGAACCTCTGATTGAAAAGGAAAATAAATGACTTTATAAAGGGTCAAGGGAAAATATTCTCTCACTACATTGTTGCTAGTGAACTTAAAGGTGATGAATCATTTGTTGAACACTTGTATGACACAGATCCTAAGGTATGTAATATGTTTCATCACATCTACATAAAGGTTGAATTTTTCCCCTTATTTTTAGTGTTAATTAATGTGTGAAATAAAAATGCAATATTTACAATTATTATTCTTTATATTAACTAGTTATTTTTTATGTTTTATATTGTTAGGTGAATTTTTGTTATGCTCATCAAATATTTTACCTCGCATGTATATAGATTTACATACTGTTGGAGCTGGAAGTCACTCCTGGATTGCTTGTAGGAGCAAAGCCCAACGCCCATCAGTTTAATGTCACAATTTGTTTAAAAGGGTGATCAAATGGAGGAAAACTCAGAACAATACCGTCTCAACTCAAAAACTAGGCCGAGCATGCGTGACGAGTGAGGTCTTGATAATCTTCAAACAGTGAGTCGTAGTAAAAGGGTGACTAGGCAGAAGACTTGCATGAGGAGAGTGCAAAGGTCTATCACAGACATGAATTTCGTAATAGACTGGAGGAGAAAGCATTCTAACACAAAGTCTCTTTATATTCAAACACAGAGAACCAGAGAATACAGAAATGTCACGACAAATCCTTTATCATAACACAAATGCAACAATCCACGCGAATCATTCGACTGTGAACTCTCCAGTACGAGACGAAACATAGATGGAAAGAGGAGAACTATTTGTTATAAACCAAGAAATCTCAAACACAGAGGCATAACCAGGAAACCAGAATGTTGCTGAAACTTTACAGTCGGGAGCTTAGCTCTACCATCGATAGATACAAAAATGGCAAAAATGCCTACATATACTCAAAACAACAACAACAGTGGAACCAAGAAACTGCATTGAAAGCTTTGTGTCTGCATGGTTTCTGACACTCTGCAGCCACAATCTTTGAATAATTGTGCAACTTATGACAGACGTGATCGATCTTCTGACAGTTACATCAGCGAATCGATGTGCCTTTAATTCATTACAGGACATCCCCATTATGGTAGAGACGATGTCTAACCACCCTCAACCGCTTCAATAACTGCTTCTTGGGATTGAGAATGGCCTGGCCAACTCAGCACTTTGGGATATGGAAGACTTCTCGCACTGCCACCTAGAATAATTGAATAGCTTGAGGGATAGGCATGGAGGCCAGTGCGGAGGATGAGCGCACGACAGGAATGGTGGTGCCGAACTATGAGGGTGTGACGGGAGTGATGAGGTGTGCAAAGGATGACAGGGGAGGGTGCATGGTGGAGGACAACAGGTGGAAGGGGGAAATATGAGTGGCGATGGACTCAATCCTTGGTGAGAGACTGAACTGGAAAGAAACGGGACATGTGGCAAGCAGCGAGTGAATGATGAGAAGAAGGGAGGATCACGTGGACCCAAAAAGGGGGGGCGGTTGGCTGACACATGGCAGCACGGGAAAGGTGGAAAGGGAGATGACATGATGGGAGATGGGCCCACGTGTGTTAAAGTCAGGGTAGCTGAGAGGGACGAGGCTGCTCATGAGCCGTTGATCCGGGCTCCTCGATCATGGCCGTCGGAAAACTGCACCCGCGATTCTGGACCCCCCCCCTCTGCTTAAAGGTAGAAAGGCGGGGAGGGGTCCATAATGGTCTTCATTTTCGTTGATCCGGGCGCGCTGATCTGGGCCGTCGGAGAGGTGCACCCCCGATTCCGGACCCCCCCCCGCTTAAAGGTAGAAAGGAAAGGGGGGTCTGAAATTCGATATGTGCCGTTCATCTGAGCACGCAAATCCTAGCCGTCCAGAACTGATTCTCATTTAACTCGGACACATTTGCACATAAAACTTAGGACAAGTGGGTTTTAACCCATTCTTTTGCGTTCTAGCACCCCTTACAAGAAATGTCGCTAACATTTGGCTCCATGGGGGATAGAGTCATCCCTGTGATTCTCTAAGAGCTTTTTTGCAGACTTAGTTCCTTTACTGTTGGGTTATGGAGTCATTTATTAGTCTAAAAAAGAAACAGAATAGAAACAATATTTACAAAACGAAACAAAAAGAGCCAATTATGGCTCACAGAAAACATTTTTTTAAGAAATGCCCATTGAATAGGCCACTAAAAACCTCATTGCCTTCCAGATCCTGCAACCTGTAAGTGTTATTTGAAAATACTTCAAGGATCTTGAAAGGCCCGAACCATAGGGCATCAAATTTACTATGTGTGCCCTTTTCTTGCCTGGGTGCATCCCATTTGAGTACCAGATCACCCTGCTCAAATTCTTTCTTCTTGCTTTTCCTGTCAAAAGCCTGCTTGATCTTCTGTTGATGATTGTAAGCTCTGTCCAGGACCTTCTCTCTAATCTGCTGCACTTTCACCATCTAATGAATTCTCCTAAGCACATGGTTAGGCTCTCCCTCACAGTCCTGGAGGAGATGGGCTACAGGTAAGGCAAGATGAGTGGGGAAAATAGCCTCTATTCCGTAAACCACTTGGAAGGGTGAGAGGCCCAGTGATTTCTTGGTTGTCACCCGATCAGCCCAAAGAGAAAATTTGAGCTTTCAGTCCTAGGCCCTTTTATTGTCCTCCAGTAGTTTCTTGATAAGCTTGATTAGGATTTTGTTGGAGGAATCTGCCAGGACGTCTCCCTGAGGATAGTAGGGAGTGGAGTGAATCAGTGAAATTCCAAATTGTTCACAAAACTTGACCAGAGGCTCAGACCAAAATGGGGAAGCATTGTCAGTGACAATTTTGCTAGGACAGCCAAATATAGCTATGATGTCTTCCAGAAAGTTGATGATTACTTTGTGAGAAGTGCTTCTAGTAGGGACAGCTTCTATCCATTTCGTGAAGTAGTCAGTTGCTGTCAAAATCCATCTGTACTGGCCGCTTGAGGGAGGATGAATTTCCCCGATGAATTCCAATCCCCACTGCTGAAAGGGTGCTAAGACCACAACACATTTCAATGGCAAGGGTTTGAGCTGCTGCTTCCCTGAGAATTTCTAGCATTTGATGCAAGCTCTGATTTCCTTGCAAACATCAGGAAATAAGGTGGGCTAGTAATATCCATCTTGAAGGATCTTGTGAGCTGTGGTCTTCCAAAAATAATGACCTCCACAGAGACTGCTATGGAAGTTGAAGATAACTCTCTGGGCTGCTGTGGGTCTAGACATCTTAGTAATACCTGTAGAGGGTATTTCCAATACAAGGTTTGGCCAATGAGGTAATACCTGACCACTTTGAGATTTAAGGCTCTGGCTTTACTTTTCCCTAATCCATCAGGAGGCCTTAATTCTTGCAGAAAGTACAAAATATCTTTGTACCAGGGACATGCTGCTAGTGGTATGGTGCTTTGGGAATTCCTGCTGGATGACTCAGCTTGCTCATTGATGAAATTGATTCCTAAGGCCCTGCAATTTGATTCAGCCAGCAACTTGGCTAAACCTTTCCCCTTTATCAGCTTGGTGGGTTTAATATCCAGATCAAATTCTAGGATCTTGGAAATCCATTTGCCTCTTCTTTCGTCTATGTCAGGCTGTATAAGGATGTCCTTCACAGAAGCTGAAGGGAGATATGTAATTATCTTTGAATGCAAGTCATAAACTCTGAAAGCTTTGAGATCTTTCACCAAGGCATAAGCCTACTTTTCCATGATCTCGTACCGGAGCTCTGCATCTCTTAGTGCCTTACTAAAGAAGGCAATAGGTTGTTCTTTCCCTTGATCATTTTTCTGCAACAGAACTGTCGCTACTGTATCATAGGAAGCAAAAGAAAATATCAGAAAGTCTTTGGAATAATCGGGACTGACTAGCACAGGTGCTTCAGTCAACGCCTTCTTTATTTTGTCAAAAGACTTCCTAGGTTCAATAGTCCATCTTATTTCATGGCCCTTCTTGAGCATGGTCGTGATATGTTTCACCAATTCAGAAAAATTTGAAACAAACCTCCTCAGGAAATTAATCCTTCCCAAAAATGCTTGAACCTCTTTCTTAGATCTGGGAAGTGACAGGCCCTGAATTTCTTCTACCCTGTCAAGGTCAATTCTCACTCCCTCTGCTGAGACTATATGGCCTAATAGTTTCCCTTCTTGCATAGAAAACAATGATTTCTTGGGATTCAAGGAAAGGCCAAACCTGTGACACTTCAGGACAACCCTCTTCAAGTGGCAGTGGTGTTCTTTATCAGTCTTGGAGAAGACTGTTATGTCATCTAAGTAAATCACCACAAACTTATCTTTCTCCCTGATAAAGGCTATGTCCATGGCTCGCTGAAATGTTGCTCCGGCGTTCATCAACCCAAAGGGCATATTGGCATACATGAATGTGACCCAAGGAGTGGTGAAAGTTGTCTTTTCCTTGTCCTCTGGCACGACTGATATCTGATTGTAGCCAGAGAAACCATCAATCATGGATATCCTGGAAGCACCAGTGACCTTCTGCAATATATGTTCCATGTTAGGCAAGGGATAATTGTCCTTCCTCCAACTTCTGTTCAGGTTCCTAAAATCGACACATAGTCTGATTTCTCCACTATTATTCCTTACTGGGACCAAATTGGCTACCCAGTCAGAGTATCTCAAGGGGACAATGATTTGGGAATCCAACATCTTTTTCACCTCCCTTTCCATTACAGGTAGCAGCGTAGGATTTATCTATCTCAGCTTCTGCTTGAATGGTCTAGTCTCCTCTTTCAGTGGGATCTTGTGCTCAATGACTGACATGTCATATGTCTTAAGGTCTTCGTAGATCCATGCAAACACATCAGCAAACTCCCTCAGTAAACTAGTATATTCATCCCTCTTCTCCTCGGTCAAACTTTTTGACAGTTTGACAAACTTGGGCTCCTCTGGTGTGCCTATGTTGCACTCAGTTGTATCAGCATCATTACTTGAAACTCTCCCCCTTACTGCCACATCATTCCCATCGAACAACCTTTCTAATGGGATCAGACCTCTTGGTATGTGATTGCTGGGCAGTTGAATAATTTGATGGTTATCAATTTCGTTCATCAACTCTCCAGGGTGATTTTCATCTTCCGTGTCAGGGTCCTCATCTATGTGCAATGCAGAAAAGTGATCCACTGATTGGAGAAACTTTTCGATCTCCTGATCATCCTCGAATACCTTCCAATGTTTGACATTGTCTGGTACAGCGGGCCTGTATCTTATCTCGACGTCAGATTGGGCAGTGGGTGACGCAGGAGCTTCAAACAGACTAGCCAAAAAGGCTAGAAAGTCGGCTGAGGCATTTTCTTCCCTCGGAATGAAAGAGATGTTAAAATCCAGGAAAGAATTATCAATTAGGTCCCATACCTCGTTCCTATAATTCTTGAGTCGAGGATGCTTAGCCTGATAAACATTTTGGACCTGCTGGGCAATCAGTTCTGCATCTCCAAACACAACCATCTCCCTTATTTCCATTTCCTTTACAGCCCTTAATCCCAGAACGAGAGCTTCATACTCTGCCACATTGTTGGTGACTTCAAATTCTAGTTTGTATGACATAGATATGGTTTCTTGAGAAGGGGATTTGAATACCACTCCAACACCTGCACCTATACTGGAAGAGGCTCCATCAAAGAACATTTTCCAAACAGAGGTGGTTGGAGGAGGCAATTCCTGATTGATAGTGGGCTGCTTTCTTATTTGCAAAGGGGCCTTAGGAGTCTCAGTGAGATGCAGCAAACTAGAGCCTAAATCGGTGTCCAGGGAATATATGGGATGATTAGTGGGATTTGCTTCATCACTGACAATGTAGGCTAGCTGGGCTTCTCTGTATAATCTCCTATGTTCTCCTCCAAAGACTGGAATGGTGGCATATGTGAGATCCATATGTAACGTCCCTCCAAGTCTTTTAATCCAAGACCTTGACAACAACATGCCAAACTTGGGGGGAACATCAGCTACCACAACATCCATGACCATACTCTTCATGGGTAGATGAAACAGGGAAACTACCAGGTCCTTGATGACTCCCAAACATTGTACCCTCCTGGAGTCAAAGGAATAGAGGTCATGATAGGATATGGTGACTTCTAATCCTATTTCTTCCATGACGGCTTTAGGCATAAGGTTGTGGGAGGCCCCTGAATCCATTAAGAAATTATGCAGCACTTTGTCATGTATGTTCAGGGAGGTGTAGAAGGGAGGGGATGAATCATCTCTGTCTTCTACCATGGGACCTAGGACCACTGCAGGCCTTTCATCTTGGAGGTTTATGAAGTCTATGGAAGGGATGGAGGTTTCAGATTTCAAAAGGTCAGAGAATTGCTTTTTGAATTCACCATGTTTGATTAGCTCAGTAAGGGGCACAGGGATTCTGATTTTTTGAATCTCATGCTCGAAATTAAAAGAAGATGTAGGCTTTGGAATTTCTCTAATTTCAGGAACATGACTTTGGACAATTGGAGAGGGGGTTTGGGCCCTCTTACCTCTGTGATTTTCTGCTACTTCATTAGCAGGTGTCTCTGCTCTAGTGGATGGCTCAGGAATGTTAGGTGTTGCTACCTTTTTGTCGGATCTCAGGTTATACCTGCCTCGGCCACCATCAACTTTGTCTCCTTTGCTCAATTCATTTAGCTGACTATTCATGAGAGACTCCTCATATGCTGACTGAGTTAGATGGGGGAAAGGAGGAGTGACTTCTACAGAGTGGATTTTAGGCTCAGGCCCATCTGTTTCTCTTTCTTCTTCATCGGCTACAAAATTTTTTTGGAAGGGAGCCTGAATCCTTTGGTCATCTCTGTCTCTTTCCTTTTCTTTGTGCATAGTTGGAGGAGAAAAATTGTTTGGTCTCCTAAAACCTCCTTTATTTTCGGTGTTCTGAGGTCCCTTATACATCTGCCTCCTTTCCACCTTCAATCTCTCCACCTCTTCTTTAAGAAAGTTCATTACTTGGGCCAGCTCACTTACTTGAGGGTGGGACAATGATGGGCTAGCAGTTGAAGCTTCTGACTTTTCCTTTCTTCTGTTTGTGTCAGCTTGGTTTCTTAGTCTATCAGCTTCTAACATGTTGGATTCCACTTATATAGATGCATCTTGCATCTGAGCTAAAGAGGTGGCTCTTCTTTCTCTTAATACGAGACAGAAGTCGGGGTCAAATGCACTAGCATATGAAATCTGAGCAGAGGCTTCTGAAGGCTTTATTTCTGCAGGAATCTTGTTATACCTCTTATTGAATCTTTTGGAGAATTCAAAGACAGACTCTCCATCCATTTTCTTCAGGGACCCAAACTCAATCATGTAATATATGTAATTTTTCCTATCTCCCCACTGCCTCAGGAAAACGTTATCCAGGGCTTCAATACCAGCAATAGATCCAGGGGCCAGCCCCCTGAACCACTTTCTAACCTCACCATCCAAGCTCTGGATGAAGACTCTCATCTAGACATCTTCATTCTCAATATTGAGGTTATCTGCATAACTATAAAAAGCAGCCAAGTGCTCTTCTACAGTTATGTCCCCTTCCCCGGTGAACTTGGGCATGTACTTCAAGTAGTCTCCAGCAGGGAGAGGATTCATAGGATGGGGTAGGACTAAAGGAGCGTATCTAGCAGCAACTATGGCATCCATTTGGTTCAAAGGGGGATTAGCACCAACCATAGGGATGTTAGGAAGAGGAGAGCTGGGAGGAGAAGGAGTGTGAATAAGAGATGTATGCAAAGAGGTCCTAGAAGGGGACGGCGGGGAAAACAGAGAGAGGCCTAAGGGACCCAAATGTGTAGGTGTTTCTATCTGTGTAGCAGTGCTAATAAGAGGAAGAATAGTGAAACCTCCTGAGGGGGGAGTGAAAAGGATTCCTCCCTCTGATACTAGACCAGGAGGAGAAAACTCAGCAGGAACACTCCCGAAGTTCAGAAAACGGGAAACCTCAGAGGAAGTACGACTAGGAAGCTGAGAATAAGAAAATGGAGTTTTCACAGAAGGGGATGGCGTATTACCTCTTTCAGCGATGGAAACTCATTTTCCAGAGCTCTTTCCCTTTTTGCACACCTCTTCCAAGTCTGCTTCTGGTGTAGCTAAAGGCAAGTGTGGATTAGACCTCATGTGTCTGCCTCTCGAAGCCACAATTGATAGAACAGGTTCTCCCCAGCGGAGTCGCCACAGTGGAGTCGCCAGGTGCACAGTAGCAATCTTCAAGTCCTGATATCTGATGCACCTTCAGAATCAGTTTAATCTTTGTCATTCAATCCCGGGGAAAATATTCAACTTCGTCCCCGGCAACGGCGCCAGAAATGTTGGAGCCGGAAGTCACTCCTGGATTGCTTGCAGGAGAAGAGCCCGACGCCCATCAGTTTAATGTCATGATTTGTTTAAAAGGGTGATCAAATGGAGGAAAACTCAGAAAAATACCGTCTCAACTCAAAAACTAGGCCGAGCATGTGTGACAAGTGAGGTCTTGATAAACTTCAAACAATGAGTCGCAGTAAAAGGGTGAGTAGGTGGAAGACTTGCATGAGGAGAGTGCAAAGGTCTATCACAGACATCAAGTTCGTAACAGACTAGAGGAGAAAGCATTCTAACACAAAGTCTCTTTATATTCAAACACAGAGAACCAGAGAATACAGAAATGTCACAACAAATCCTTTATCATAACACAAATGCAGCAATCCACGCGAATCATTCGACTGTGAACTCTCTGGTACGAGACGAAACATAGATGGAAAGAGGAGAAATGTTTGTTATAAACCAAGAAATCTCAAACACAGAGGCATAACCAGGAAACCAGAATGTTGCTGAAACTTTATAGTCGGGAGCTTAGCTCTACCATCGATAGATACAAAAATGGAAAAAATGCCTACATATACTCAAAACAACAACAGCAGTGGAACCAAGAAACTACATTGAAATATATGCGTCTGCATGGCTTCTAACACTCTGCAGCTGCAATCTTTGAATAATCGTGCAACTTATGACAGATGCGATCAATCTTCTGATAGTTACATCGGCGAATCGACGTGCCTTTAATTCATTGCAAGACGTCCCCATTATGGTGGAGACGATGTCTAACCACCCTCAACCGCTTCAATACCTGCTTCTTGGGATTGAGAACGGCCTGGCCAACTCAACACTTTGGGATATGGAAGACTTCTCGCGCTGCCACCTAGAATAACTGAATAGCTTGAGGGATAGGCATGGAGACCAGTGCGAAGGATGAGCGCACGACAGGAATGGTGGCGCCGAACTATGAGGGCGTGAAGGGAGTGACGAGGTGTGCAAAGGATGACAGGGGAGGGCGCATGGCAGAGGAAAATATGTGGAAGGGAGAAAGATGAGTGACGACGGACTCAATCCTTGGTGAGAGACTGACGTGGAAAGAAACGGTACACATGGCAAGCAACGAGTGAATGATGAGAAGAAGGGAGGATCACATGGACCCAAAAAGGGGGGGCGGTTGGATGACACATGGTGGCACGGGAAAGGCAGAAAGGGAGATGACATGACGGGAGACGGGCCCACGTGGGTTAAAGTCAGGGTAGCTGAGAGGGACGAGGCTGCTCATGAGCCGTTGATCCGGGCTCCTCGATCGTGGCCGTCGGAAAACTGCACCCGCGATTCTGGACCCCACCCCCCTCCGCTTAAAGGTAGAAAGGCGGGGGGGGTCCAGAATGGTCTTCATTTCCATTAATCTGGGCGCACTGATCTGGGCCGTCGGAGAGGTGCGCCCCCAATTCCAAACCCCCCCCCGCTTAAAGGTAGAAAGGCAAGGGGGGTCCGAAATTCGATATGCGTCGTTCATCTGAGTGCGCAAATCCTAGCCGTCCAGAACTGATTCTCATTTAACTCGGATGCATTTGTGCATAAAACTTAGGAAAAGTGGGTTTTAACCCATTCTTTTGCGTTCTAGCACCCCTTACAAGAAATGTCGCTAACACATACCATTATGAAAATACATTAGAATGGAGTATCAAAGTATATATGCATGTACTGATGATCATATTATATATTATGGACAACATGAGCTGAAGAAAAAATGTTGAGTATGTGGTATCAGTGTATATTGAACTGATCAAGTAAAAAAAGTTGTGCCTCAAAGGGTTTTTTGGCGTATTCCCATAATCTCATGTTTTCAACAAATATTCAGGTGCCAAAGCATAGCACAGTTTATGGATTACCATACATGAAATAGAATTGAAGATGACATTCTTCCAATGCCTAAACATGGTTATGCATTTATGGAAATTGATGCAAAATGGCCATAATTTATAGATGAATATTGTAATGTTAGGCTTTCATTGGAAACTAATGGTGTTAATCCATTTAGGGAGCTTTGGTCTATTTACTTGGTGTGGCCTAGTTTTTTTATCAACAATAACATTCCTCCTTGTATTTCAATAAAGAGGGAGCACATAATGTTGACAATGATTGTTCCAGGTATTTGTTTACATTAATTTTTCGAATGTAAATTTTTCATTTGTCTTGTTTTTTGCATAATATATTTTATTTATTTATTTATGTATATATGCATACCATGGTAATAATTTATTGTAATTTCAAACAATTAGGTAAGTACCAAGTTAAATATATGAATGTGTATATCGATCCTCTTATTGATGAGCTACTAAATTTATGGGAGGGCATCACTATGGATGACATCTGTAAACCAATTGGGAAGAATAGATTTTAATGTCATGGAATAATTTTATGGGAAATTCATGATGCCCTAGGACTAACACATTTTTGTGGTATGTAATGTTCCATATTGCACATTTAAATAGTATATAATTAATTGAAGATATCATGCATGTTGTTTAAATAATCCGTTTATATATTAATTCACATTAATTAATCTATTGCAGGTCTTCCAAGAAAGGATGAATTTTCATGTCGATTTTGTGGTCCTAAGATGAAATATCATCGGTCAAAAAGTTTAGGAAAGGTGGTGTTTGATGAGTATAGACACTTCCTCTCTAAGAACCATAAGTATTGTACTACTGAAAAAGATACTTTCAATGGGAAAAAAGATATTGGACTAAAACCACAAAGAATGACACCTCGCTTATGGAAGTTGGCATATGATAGAATAAATCATCGATGTATTAATTTTGTTTATGTATCGTAAATGGAATCATGTTTTCAAATTTTATTTTAATTATTCAATTTATTTTACCACATTTAATAAATATTGTTCTGATTTTTTTATTCTTCATCAATGTTGTCATCGTGAAGGTAGTAATAATGGGCTTCCACAAGTAATGAAATGTTATATCACTCAATTCATGATGTTTACTTACTATGAGGAGTAAAAATAGTTCATTTTATTTATACAATGCATATCGGAAAGACTGTAACATAAACATTATGACGAATCATAGATGGTAGGAGGGATAAAGAAAAAATTGTGAAATTTTGTAATGAAATTCAGGAAGCCAATCATCCAATGCAAAGTGTGCTCTGATCAACTAGCGATGGAGGCCAAAATAACCTTCCACGGTTATTAAAAAAGAAACAAATCAGTGGTGTAAAATAGGTCATTCAAAGAATTAAATTTCCCACAGGTTTTTGTTCAAATATAAATAATATATTAACGAAGAAAGGTGAATTTGGTGGGGTAAAAACAAATGATTGGCATAAATTCATTAAGATGATTAATAATTTTAGTATTCACATTTATATATTGGTTTTATACATTTTTTTAGATTTTTATTTTTTTTGTCTAGCTTTGAAACAAGTAACGATTGGCTTTTATTGTTACAATATGTTCTACATTTATCTCTCCCAAATGACCTTGACAACAAAGTCAAACAAGTTATATATGATATTGGAAAATTGATCTAGGTGGATATTGGTGGACATCCACCTATTCCAACTAGCTCAAAACAATTTTCTTGCAACTTACTATTTTTAGCAGTTTTTGGTTCCTAAACTTCTAGGGCCATTTCGACGGCCTAAATGAAGGTTTTTATGGATCCATATCCTCAATGATAGAGAAAGGATCTGATTGATACCAAACATTGAATATTCTTGATGATACCTTTCCAACGAGCTATCGTGTGCCCCAAACGAAGATCATATGCCAAAGTTACTCCCCCAGGAAGTTGATACACCAAACTACCCAAAATGGGGTCCACAAAAGTTTTTCCTTTTCATCTTCTGGGGTTAGGGTTTTGAATTTTATTTATGATAAAAAGGCCTTTGGAGCCTCATTGTAAAATCATCTTCGTGTGAAGTCGAGTAGCATACACATCTCTTCTCAGAGATAAGTTGCCACCATTCTAGTGAGTCTTTCACTTTGTATTTTTATAGTCTTTCTACATTTTCACTCATTAATAGAAAATTGTGTATTATTGTCTCTCTTTGTTTATGGTTGAATCTTTGATATATTTATTTTATATTATTAGATATCTGAGATATCTCTTTATATTTATTTATTATATCTCCTCTCCCATTTTGTGTCGAAAATAATCTGGATCAGTGGTATCAGAGTAAGCTACTCTTGATCGTTTTTCATTGCATGTCCCCAATGAGGTCTGAGTATAGCAAGTTGGGTCTCAAGCTTGTCTCTATTGAGGAAAATCCAAGAAACCCTCCATGGTGGAAGAAAAGAAAAACAACAGAGAAGGAGATTCTATTAATCTATTGTTTGAGAAAGCTCTCAGTGATAGAGGGACAAAATGATGGAGAATTTTACCCACTTCCTTCAACGTTTGTTGATAACAAAATGCACATATTCATCAAGTGGAAAATTTGGAGGAACCTCGCCTTTCAAGGTACAATTTAATTTTTATATTCCCATATTTGAAGGACAAATAGATGCGGATTCTCTAGAAAAATGGTTAAATATGCTATAAGGTTATTTCTCTATTCATAATTTCTCCGATAGGGAAAAGATCACCTTTGCACTCCATAAGGCTCTCCCCCATGTCAAACATTGGTGGTAATATTACTAGGAGAAAATATCCACAGAGGATTCTAGAATACATGGGGTCGATCGCACTTGTGATTTTTTTTGTGGATGTAGTAAAGGTACAATATTACTGTGTTGGAAACTATGAGGAACAATACATGAGATGGACCACTCTGCGACAAGAGAGGAGCCGGGTAGTTTTCGTGTTCACCAATACCTTCCATACCTTGCACACTAAGATGGGTATCAAAGAATTCAAACAACATTTGGTTCTGAAATACCATGGGGCTCTACACAGATACATCCAAACCAAAATGGATTTTCCAAACATCTCATCACTCTGTGTTTCGTATCGATATGATGTTAAAATCGAGCATAAATTTAAGCACTAGAACAAACAGGAGTTCAGGTCTGCAAATATGAAAAAACCAAAGTATGATAAAGATGAATGTAACAAATAGTCTCCCAAATACCAGTCCAAGACATAAGAAAATAAGGTTCATGGAAATATGAAGAAGGACACCGAAAAATGGTGTCCACAAAATCCCTTGGCACAACATCGATGAATGTCGCTCAAAATAGTCATTGGTGGCTAAGATCAAAGACAAGGATTGAACCCTGATTCATAATCTAATTCAGAAAATACTGATAGAAGACAAATCATTGACGCATACCAAACTGCTATTGTCATGACCACAACAATTCCACCAGAAGAACCAACAGATCCTGAAGAGGGGGAGTGCCCTTTTCATTTATAGATGTGGGTGAAGGGGACCCTGTTGCATTTTATTATTGGTAGCGGAAGCCAAAAGAACCTCATTTTAGCATAGGTCATCAAATAGTTTGGATTGATGGCAAAACCACACCCACATCCATACAAAATCAGGTGGCTTTGCCAAGGATGAGATCTTCGTTCTTTCCAACAGTGTCGATTGGCATACAACATCCAACCCTTCAAGTGATCTGGATTATTTTCAGCACAAAATGAGAGTAGAGATATAACACATAAATATTCAGAGATATTGCAAGAGATACAACAATATAATAGATATATTTCATAAATATAACAAGAGTCACATATATACAGTAATACACATTTTCTATTAATGAAATAAATGTACAAAGACTATAAAAATATAGAGTGAAAGACTCGCTAGAATGGTGGTAGCTTATCTATGAGAAGTGATGTGACGGCTAGTTGCATTCACAAGAAGATTATTACAATGAGGCTCTTAAGGAATTTTTACAACAAATAGGAATGCCAAAAATCATGTACATCCAAAAACCTGATGCTAGGAGATGAAGTGCCAAAATTCATGTTGGCCCCGTTTGGATAAGTTAGTACATCAACTTCCCAGGGTCGTAACGTTTGCATGCGATCTCTATTTTAGGTGCACAATATCTCATTGGAAAGGTATCGTCGAGGAGATTAATTTAGGGGGATCAATAAGAGCCATCATCTATAATTGAGAACTTATATCATGAAAAACCTTCATTTAGGCCCTCAAAATGGGCTCGAAAGTTAAAAACTACTAAAAATAGTAAATTACCAAAATTGCCAAAAAACTGTTTTGAGCCAGTTGGAAAAGGTGGGTGGCCACTAATATCCACCTGGATCAATCCTCCCTCTTTAGGAAGAAATGGTATCCATTGTGTTGAGTGCCTGGGGGAGAGTGAAAAGTGTTTGTTGAATCTACATCTTGATGAACTGCTTGCCTTGTTGGAGAAGTTGCATCGCTTATCTTATTGAAGGTTGTCACGAACATGTGGTTGGAAGGGTTGGACCTTTTTAACCAGTCTAGATACATAATATTCTTGTGTGAAAAAGGAATATTTACACTTTTTTCAATCTTGTCGACTTGCTTCTATTGGAGAGAAGGTGCTTGGGCTGAGGCTGTAGTGGTTGCAATATCCTTATGTTCGACTTTTCAACAGATTGTGAAAAAGATAAATTTTGTAGTATGAGATACTACCTTGCAACACTTTTTAGGTGGAACAATTGGTGTACCTACCTCTGGTATTCTATAGAGATGACCCCCCAAAGAAACAATGACACTGCGGGGTCACGAATCATAAATAACATGGTGCTTCCACATATATGGTTGGACAAAGAGAAGATCACAAACATCCAATGGGGGAAAATCACATAATACCTCATCCCTGAAGGGTTGGATGTCATATGAAAATCGAAATTGTTGGCTGACATGAAGATCGTGTCCCTAACGAAGCCACCCGATGTTGTATGGTTGTGGGTGTGGTGTTGTTGACAATCCCAATTGTTTGGAGACCTCTACCAAGATGAGTTTCTTCTGGCTTCCTCTATCAACAATAAAATGCGACATGGTCCCCTTCACTCACACTTATGAATGAAAAAGGTGCTCCCTCTCTTCAGGATCTAGTCATTCTCCTGGTTTAATTGTTATGGTCGAGACAATAACAGTGGGGTTTGCATCGATGATCTATCTTTTACCAGTATTTTTAGAATCAGATTATTAATCAGGGTTCGACTCCTTGTCTTTCATTTCAGCCACTAATGACTGTTTTGAGTGACATTCCTCGGTGTTGTGCCAGGGGATTTTGTGTAAATCACACCATTTTTCGGTGTCCTTCTTTGTCTTCCTGTGACCTTCCTTTTCCCGTGGCTTAGACTGGTTTTCAGGAGACTATTTGTTAGGGACATATTTATCATACTTTGGTTGTTGTAGATTTGCAGACACAAACTCCCATTTGTTCCGGTGCTTAAATTTCTTCTCTATTTTAACAACATATCGATAAGCAACACCGAGTGATGAGATGTCCAGAAAATCCATTTCAGTTTGGATGTATTTTTGTAGAGCCTCACGATATTTCAGAACTAAATTTCGTTCGAAGTCTTTGATACCCATCTTGGTGTGCAATGTATGGAATATATTGGTGAACTCTGGAACTGCTTGGCCCCTCTCTTTCCGCAGTGTGGTCCATCTCATGTATTGGTCCTCATAGTTTCCAACAGGATAATATTGTTCCTTTACCGCATCCACAAAAAATCCCAAGTAGGCTTGACCCCATATATTCCAAACTCTTATGTGGAACGTTTCTCCCAGTAAGTTTCCCACCAATGTTTGACATGGGGGAGAGGTTTAAGGAGTGCGAAGGTGATCTTTTCCCTGTCTGAAAAATTATGAACACAGAAATAACCTTCTAATATATTTAACCATTTGTCTAGAGAATCCACATCTATATGACCTTCAAATACATAAAAATCAAAATTAACCTATACCTTGAAAGGAGAGGTGCTTACAAAGTGGTTGTTTGATGAAGATGTGCATGTTTCTATCGGTAGGCATTAAATGATGTGGGAAAAATTATCCATCATTTTTTCCCTCTGTCACGTTAGAGCAACAGATTTATAAGATCATCTTCTCCATCATTTTTCTTTTCTTCCATCATGGAGGGTTTCTTGGGTGTGTGAGAGTGATTTTCTTCAAGAGAGACAATCCCTAGACCCAAATTTCTATACTCAGACCTCGTCAAGGACATGCATTGAAAAAATGATCAAGAGCATCCTACTCTAATACCACTGATCTAGATTATTTTGTGGCACGAAATGAGAGCATAGATATAACACATAAATATTCAAAGATAGTGCAAGAGAGACAAAAATATAACAAAAATATATCAAAAATATAACAAGAATCACATATATATAGTAATGCATGATTTCTATTAATGAAATAAATGTACAAAGACTATAAAAATATAGAGTGAAAGACTCACTAGAATGGTGGCAGCTTATCTTTGAGAAGAGATGTGACGGCTACTCGCATTCGCAATAAGATGATTAAAATGAGGCTCTAAAGGCATTTTTACAATAAACAGGAATTCCAAAAACCCTAGACATCCAAAAAACTAACCTTAGGAGATAAAGCGCCAAAATTCATGTGGGCCCCATTTGGGTAAGTTAGTACATCAACTTCCCGGGGTCGTGACTTTTGCACATGATCTTTGTTTTCGGCACACGACAACTCATTAGAAAGGTATCGTCGAGGAGATTCATTTAAGGGGATCAATTAGAGCCTTTAGATATCATTAAGAACCTATATCCTGAAAAACCTTCATTTAGGCCCTCAAAATGGCCCTGGAAGTTAAAACTACTAAAAATAGTAAATTACCAAAATTCCTAGAAAACTATTTTGAGCCAGTTGGAAAAGGTGGGTGGCCATCGATATCCACATAGATCATCAAGGATGAGGTATTATGTAATGTTTCCCCATTGGATGTCTATGACGTTCTCTTGGGCCATCCATATAAGTGGAAGTGCCATGCTATCTATGACTCTCGACCCCTAGTGTCATTGTTATTGTAGGGGGTCATCTCTATAGGATACCATAGGCAGTTCCAACTAATGTCCCTCCTAAAAAAATCCACAAGGTAGTATCTCATACAACAAAATTTAGCTTCTTCACAATATGTTCAAAAGGTGAATGGAAGGATAGTGTAACCACTACAGCCTCGACCCAAGAACCTTCTATCCAACAAAAATAGGTCAAAAAGATTGTAGCAAAGTGAAAAGATTCCTTCTGCACATAGTCATATCATGTAGCTCAAATTGATGAATAGATTCAACCTTGCCAGCAACAGGTTCATGACAACCTTTCGCAAACCAAGCAGTGTAACGTCTCCAGCAAGGAAAGCAACTCACCAAGATTCAGATTCAACATTCGCTTTTGCCTCTCCCCCGGGAACTCAATAAAATGTAGACCATTGCTTCCTAAGGAAGCAGGATTGATCCAGGTGTATATTAATGGCCAGCCACCTATTCCAACTGGCTCAAAATAGTTTTCTGGAAAATTACTCTTTTTAGCAATTTTTCAGTTCCTAAAATTCCGTGGCCATTTTGAGGGCCTAAATGAATTTTTTTTCAGGATTGATCTCCTCAATTATAGCCAAAGGATTTGATTGATCCCCCAAACTGAATATCCCCAACGATACCTTTCTAGTGATCTATCGTGCACCCCAAACATAGATAGTATGCCAAAGTTACATCACTGAGAAGTTGATACACCAAACTACCCAAAACGTGGCCCACAAAAATGTTGGATTTTCATCTTCGAGGGTTAGGGTTTTGATTTTTTTTTATGATAAAAATTCCTTTGGATCCTCATTTTAAAATCATCTTCTTGCGAATGGGAGTAGAAAAAACATCTCTTCTCAGAGATAAGTTGCAACCATTCTAGCGAGTTTTTCACTCTGTATTTTTACAGTCTTTGTACATTTTCACTCATTAATAGAAAATTGTGTATTACTATATCTTTGCGCTTATGGTTGCATGTCTGATGCATTTCTATTATATTAGTAAAAAATCGGACACATCTCTTCTCGTAGATAATATGCCACCATTCTAGTGAGTCTTTCACTTTGTATTTTTACAGTCTTTGTACATTTTCACTCATTAATAGAAAATGGTGTATTATTGTATCTCTGTGTTTATGGTCGCATCTCTGATACATTTCCGTTATAGTATTGGATATATGAGATATATCTGTACATTTCTTTATTATAATCTCCACTCTCTTTTCATGCCAAAAATAATACAGATAAAAAATACATGAGGTAAGTAGCTGCAATATATACACAAAAAAAAAATTCAATTTTTTGTTGTACTTAATGAAATGTGTTTTACTTGCAATGTAATATGTATTATGTTTTGTTGAAACATGTTATTTTCTTGCATCATGATTTGTATATGGTTTTAATTGAAACAAATCCATGAAAATGATATAAAGTATTGGAAGAGAGAAATTCCTCGTCTAATGTGTGAAATGAAAAAGTATCTACCTCCAACATTTTTCAATGCACAAGAAAACTACCTCATACACCAAGTTGAGGAGATTGAAATGTGTGGACCTGTACACACAAGGTCAATTTGGATGGTGGAGAGGCACTTGAAATCATTGAAGGCTTTGGTTAGACAAAGAGAATGTCTTGAGGGTTCTATGGTGGAGGGATATATGGTATATGAATCCATGGTGTATATTAGTCAGTATCTTCCTAAATTAACAACACAAGATATGCATGAAGTGGATTGCATTTGGGATGTGAACTACATCAAAAAATTTGAAGGGGAACAACTATTGGGGAAAGGGACAATGAAGAAAGTGAGATGTAATTAAATTGTGGATATTTGTAATAAATACAATTTTTTGTTTTTTTGTCTATATGATCATACTCATTTAATATTTATTCTCTCATCATTTATTAATATTTACCATGGTTATAAATAATATTTAATATTGGTGAATTGTGATTTTTTGATTGATCAGTTTCTCAAGATTGGGATGTACTACATTTATACATTGCAAACAATATTGACTAGACGAAGGTATGGATTGATAGATGTAAAAAATGTCATAGCAGTAGGTTATCATGGAAAGAACTACTTGAATTGGTTAGAAAATATCATCGTAATGGATATTCCGATGTTACGTAGAGGGAAATAGATTTATCATATTCTTTGAAATATGGAAAGGAAAGGAAATTCACATATTTTATTTAGCTATTTTATATTATATAAATGTGACTGTAGGTGTGTTTCTTTTATATTATACTTTCCAAGTTATATAAATTTGTTTATTATTAATTGACAATGCATCTTTTACATGTCTGGCATATTGTAGTTGAAACACCACAATGCTATGTGGTGCAATGGCCATAAATTTCACATCAAACAGTTGGGTGGAACTAGGAAAACTTATGATAGTGGGATAACTGCATTATTTTAGGTCACTAATGTTTCCTCTAGGAGTGACAGACGTCCTCGAGAATATGAAAATAGATACTATGTGTTTTTGAATGATATAATTGAGTGTGAATTTAATTCCTTCAAATTAGTTTTGTTAGATTTCAAGTGGTATAGGTTACAAATGCATGAACATGATGATGAACTAATTTTATTCAACATGCCAATGAATTTCCAATGATCAAAACAATAGTTTTTGAAAAAGAAAATGACCGCTATGTTTTTCCAAGTCAATGTGAACAAGACATTTACTCAAAGGTTCCAGGTAAGATGGATTGGCCATTTGTTGTTAGATATGATCCAAGAGGAAGGATAGTAAAGTATAATGTAGATGAAGAAGATGATATTGAAGAAGAATATGATGTAGAGCTAGAGCAGGAAGAATATGGGTCGATATATGAAGAAGATAGAAGATGAACCATGCATAGGAGAAAATGCGCCAGTTCTTGATGATGATATCGATGAAGATATGCTCGAAAATGACATTGATGATGATGATGATATCATAAATCCTTTCAACATTGTTTTTGAACTGAATGCTAATACAAATGTCGAGTTGGATGATCAATAAGAAGATACATAAGAAGGATGATACAAATGTTGCGTTGGATGAGGTATGTAGCTAGACATTTTAATTTGTATGAATTATTCTCTTTAAACAATTTTTATGTAGATTAATTACATGTTTTTAAGTTTTATTTAATTTATTGATATCCTATGCTACATGTTAATTGTTGTTGTAATCAATGTGAAGAATTGAATAGTTATGGGGGGGTTGTTCAAGAAAAGTTCCAATTGTTTTACAATTTATGAAGAAATATTTACAAACCAAATTAACCTATAAGCCAAAATAAACTAAATTAACCTATAAATTAACCTAAATTAATGACAATAATACTCAGATTGGTGATAAAAACATTAAAAATGATCAAAAGAGGCATGAATGAATAGAGATAAAGATCGAAACAAAATTCGACGGTAATTATTAATTCATGCACACACACATGAATTGTTATAAAACAACGAAATTCATTAATGAAGATGTTTGTGTACCATACTTATCTCTAAATTCAAGGGTTTGGATTGTGACTCTCTATGCGCAAATTATATGTTTGGATCAATGGCCATAGCAAGGGACCGATTGAGTGATTTGTAGGTTACGTCATGAAAAGGGGTAAAAGAAGGCATGGTTATGTGAGAACTAAAAAGGAAAAGGTGACCAAAGACAAGACTAATTATATATAGGAACATGACCAGTTTTCATTACTAGAATGAGTGTTGATTCTCATTGACCCCGCAAAGTGACTAGTTAATGGGGACAACATTGAAATTTTCTCAAACCTTTCCTGTAGTCATTGAAATTTGACATGGTTTCAGTAGTTGCATTCCTTGATGGTATAGGAGAGTTTCAAGACTCAAATTTTACTCATATTATACCCACATAACTGAATGGTATGTAATTGGGTGGCCAATAAGTGGAACATGATCAATATCTTAGATGAGAGAAAAAATCAAAGATGAGATCAAATAACTGAAGAATATTGTGCAATTTTTCGAGTACTTGTCTATCGAGTATTCATGTTTTTTTAAAAAATTGTTATATAGTACATAAATATTTATTGAGGTTAGGTCATGAAAAGGGGTCATAGAAGACATGGTCATGTGAGAACTGAAAAGGAAAAGGTGACCAAAGAGAAGATCAATTAGATATCAATATAGGAATTAATCCCTCTCGAAAACACTAAACCCTCTAGAACCATAACCCTCTCCCTCCCAACAAAAATAAACCATCCCCACAACACTAAACCCTCTAGAACCTTATTGACATCACTCTCGACAACACTGAACCATCCCCACAACACTAAACAGGGATTTTTGAATGGACCTAGCTGAAAAAACAAACAAAGAGTGACATAGGAGGCCAAGAGGCCCTAGCGACAAAGGACCTTGACCATTGCTACCAATCACCTTGTTGCATTCTTCTCCTGCCTGCTTCGGACTCTCACCTGCCTTGATTCTTAACAGAGGGCCCGACCAGGCCAATTATTGGTTTCATTTCATTATTTAGGTCCTTATTTCTTGGTCATTTTCTAGTAGTGATATAGAGGAGTGAAGAGGAAGCCCTATATCGAGCAATAGTGGAGACCCAAAGGCCTAGACCATCATTTTCACAAAAAATGGTAATTTATTCTATTTTTTTTTTATATGAATTTAAATTTTAAAATGGGGTTTATGGCATTACCATCAATTCATGGTCTATGCCTAAGAAGAATATTACCATTTCCGCCAAAAATCCATAGTGGTGTTGATGAGAAAAACGAAATTACCATCAATTCATCTATGCCCGAGAAGAAGCTTAAGATTGTCACACCTAGTGAACAAAACCTATGTGATGTGGTTTCCATATGATTGAATTGTAAATGAAAATGTGGCTATATTTCCTTCTTGTACAACCAAAAAATTCAATCAACATCGATTTCCCCATCTTCTAGCTGGTGGAGGTGGGATGAAGGTGTTTCCAATGAGCACTTGATTTTGGTTCTATGATTACTGCACAACCAACAATCTCCTCAAACCACACGAGACAGAATGGATAGTCACACAAGGTCACCAAAAAGACAATCACCAATGACTTCTAATAGCATACATATATATCCACTCTTCAATTCCCTTCAAGATCTACTCACTACTAGCATACATATGATGATCAAAATCCTTCAACAATTGAAATGTATTCCTTCAACACTACATCATCATGCTAGATGTTATGTTATCATATTTGCAAACTCAGGAATGTGTTTATCATAATAAGAAAATCCAATTTGAATGTCCAAAGGGAATTTGTCTATTAGTTGAGGGTTTAATCAAGATGTGCACTTGAGCCAATTCCATCATCTAATTATTTGATCATGTTTAAGGTTCTTTTACATGTTGTATAGAATTTGTTAAAATCAATTGAAGACGTTTGTGTTATATTTCATGACTCATAATACATATTCAATATAAACACCATTGTTACATTTCCTCTGAATGATTTGGTGTGTAACTATCTATGCTTGTTAGATATATAAATCGAAGTGTCCATGCAATTGATTTATTCCCTTTGAAGTAAATACACCACTGCTCAGATACTCTGTTAAGGAGCCACCAAGGATATATTTCGTCCTTTCTTTTCTACCAATGTCAATATACCATTGGCATTAGCATAGCCGATTGTCATAGCTTAAAATAGCATATATAGAAAAAAACTAATAATATCTCCATACTCATTAGTATTTTCAAGAAAATCACCTTACCAAAATAATATTTCCAACTCTTCTACTAGTGATGCAAATATGATGCAGGATCATCATCATCAACGTGTAAGTGGAGGACAAATCAACGCCCTAGTGCACATTTTGAAGTGATTTTGAATTTTAGGATGGTGTTTCATGTAAATATCTCAGAAATGAGTGTAATTAAAGAAATTATTAAATGATAAGAGGTTGAACCATCACGTGAGATCGATGGAGATTGTATTTTCTTTAATGTATATAACAGTAGTACAAATCTAAATAATTCACTCTTAGTTGTCTGTACCCATAATTTACTGTAATAAGACTTAGTGGTTGAAATATTTTACTTTGATTGGATAGCACTAAGGTAGTCGGAGGGAAAAGGATATATGAGCCCTTCTCATATAAATATATGTATTGTATGCCCAAATGAGGGTGTTGAAAGTTATTGAAGTTGTTATTGTTGAGGCTACTGAATATTATTGAAGTTGTATGAGCCCATGTACATATCACTTGAAGGAATATAATAGAGAAGTGTTGAACCAAAATGGTTGTTATAGTTATTACTGTGTCTATCTTAATTAATGGTAGGATTTTTATTTAATCGCATTCTATGTTATTACTTTTTCTTATGTTATGAATGCATTACATGGTTGAATGTATGAATTTGTGAGGATTAGATAAGTTCCAATTGTTTCTCTTCTATGAGCTTATCCAGGGAGTTCATAATGTTTGCAAGGTGTGTGTTGACAGATTCTATTTGGACTCGGGATCTCTGAAGATATAACATGCATATATATTTGTAAGGAGTGCATAGTGTCCACAAGATGTGCATTGAAAAAGCCTATTTCAACTCATAAGAGTAGGAGAGATAACGTGAAACTTTGTTTTCAAAGAACACCTAGGACCATGTGAGGTGTGTGTAGGAGGAAAAAAACTCAACATCATATTGTTTAGGCAGAACATTTGAGTCATGTAAGAACTATTGCAAGGAGTGCACACTCACCCACAAAGGGGTTAAGTTGAAGGAAACCTATTGCAAGGTGTGCAGAGGGTTGACATTTGGCTAAGTGTTAGGAAGTCATCTAGAGAGGTGCAAGGAGTGTGTGAGAAGAAACATCCTGAGAAGATTAAAATTTTAGAGGAGGAACAAGCTCAAAAGAGGTAGTAGATGGAAATTCTTTAGTAGGGAAGAGCCCACTCAAAATTCCCCAACCAACGAGAAATATCCATTCAGAGGGATCAAGATCTTTCCAGACCATGAGATTTGGGAAAGTTGAAAGGAGGATAGTTTTAGAGTCCTCCAGGACTCAATGTATTCATATGTTTGGAAGTGTTCGAGGAGAGGGATCATGAATTCCTGAAGAAGTGAAGTAAAATCAAATCCGTCGGTAGAAAGGAGGATATGTGGCAGAAAATCAAGGAGTTTGAGAGATAAATCTCTGGGATGTTTGCATAGATAAAGAAGCAATTCCAGCCAAAGTCGTGAAGAAGCGAAATCATTGACTGAAAGTCATCCGAAGTAAGAAACAAGGGAAGGATTTTAATCATTGATCATGGTGAGTACGTGGCACTTGATTCGTAGCTCCAATTACAAATAACTTTAGGGAAAAAGGTGTTTTGAACACTAGAAACTCTCGAAGTCGAAGTCCCAAATTGAATCATAGTCATTGGTTGTTGAAGAAGCGTGGGTTGTAGATTCTATCAAGGTCATTTCATTGGTCCGTAGTTTGTAGGATTAAGAGTCAGTTACACTCGGAACAACCGAAGCCCAAACTTGCAAAGGGGATGAGACAAAGTTTATATCCCATGGACATAATGAAGAAGGGCCTAGCAGAGGAACTAGCACTCACTGCTCAAAGTTACCAGAAGCACAAGAGAAGGATTGTGCATGGGAATCAAGCCTACATTGGTAACAAAATAGGGTCTGTGTGAATCAAATTCAGTGTCTAGTAGAGTCCCAAAGAGATGGTTTGACTCATTCATTTGAAGACCCTTGATCGAGAGGTCGCATATGTTGGATTACTAATAGGGGGGATGAATTAGTAATAGAGCAATTATAATCATTTTTAAAACAAATAATCGAAGTGTTATATCAATCTAGAATTATCATCCAATAATGAGAAATGAACAAATGAACAATCATACACATACACAGTACACCAGTGTTTTACGTTGAAACCCAAAGAGGAAGAAAACTACAGAATGATTTCTCTTATATGTCTTGAAGATTTACATTCATTGGAACCACCAACTTCCTTTTTTTTCCAGCTGCAACTGGAAGGAGGATCCAACCCCGTAGCTTATTAGGCTACAACCTGAGGGAAGATCCAACTCCCCAATTATTTGGCTACAACCAAAAGGAGGTTACAACCCCTTATGTTCTCCGGCTATAACCAGAAGGTGGATACAACCACTTTTCCTTGTCCCGTACAACCTCTCTGAAGTAGAAGTAGAATTATGGAACCACTGCCAAACTATCACTATGCGATACACCACTATAAACATGTACCAATAAACATGAACCATGCATCAACCTTTACCTCAACCTGTAATCAACCTGTACCATAAACAAGTGCATCAACCGTGCATCAACCTGTACCAAACAACTTGTAATCAAACTGTACCATAAACAAGTGAAACCAAACATGTACGAAGTATGTACCAATCATGTGTCAACTACTTATCAACTATGACTCATCAATATGTATCAACATCATCAACTATACACCTCATGTATGTGCCAACTCATTAACTACTTGTCTCAACCATGTACCCAACTTGTACCTCAACCAAAATCCCTCATCAATTTCATCATACAAATATTATTTGTAACTTTGTAATAGACCTGGTGTATATGATCACATACCTACAAACCTTCCTTAACTTTAACATCAAGAGACTAGAATTTTCATCAAACTTTTTTTTAGTCTGAGAGGACTAGTTTTGTATTATTCAACAACCCTAATTTGAAATGATCATAACCATGTACCTGTAATGATTAAATATCTAAAAATGATACATAATTTTCTTCGGTGTGTTTTATGCAATTCCTCCAGGTTTCACTAGTTGGAACCTCTCAGAAAAAGAGTTATAGCAAAAATGGCATACTTTGTTGAATTCTGGCTTATTCTAGAGAGAGAACTTGTAGAGCGTTCCCCACATGAAATATTTGTTTAATGAATATGAAAATGTTACACAAAATACTATAGACTGTAATGTAACCAACACATTTGGTCTTATTAAATTTGGATATGTTATGAAGAAGTTATGATGTTTTTACTCAAAACACCTGTTTTAGACTAGTTTAATAAGATTTATTTAGTATCATCTTCAACAATATAGTTTAATAAGATTATTAAAGGGTATTTCTAGTAAATATTTTCATCTATTACGAAATTCTTGGTTGATTGAAGTTTGAGTGACCTAGAATTATCCTAACTAAAATCATATGGGAATTCAAGAGTTTGCAAATAAAACACAATATTTTTGTACCAAGGAGATGAAGAAATATTCTCCTAAACCTTAATTGAGGATTGTTTCAAATTAGATTCCTCAAATTCTACCAAAGGGTGTTCTACTATTTAAAAAACTTGATTTATCTTGAAGATTTTGGAATTTGATTCAAATAAAATATTTACTAAACATTGACCTTTAATCAACTTTGTTGGTTTTATTTCAAGGTCATACTCTTGAATTTTTGTTATCCATTTTCCTCTTTTTCCATTAGTATCATGGTGATTCAATACTTCCTTTGGTGTGATTCTAGGAACATATGAAATTATTTCAGAATGAAGAACATAAATGTTGAAAGACTTGAAATCTTTAACTAATTCATAAGATCATTTTTCTATAATATTGTATTTTAGCTCTAATTCTCTCATAATCTTTCTAAAAAATGAAATGGGTTCTTCCTGATTATGTTCATTTCTTTGTAAAAGGACTGCAACAATTGTGTTATTAGAAGAAAAAGAAAAGATCAAAAATTTATTTGAGTAATCTGGGCTTATCAACATTGGTGCTTCTCCCAAGGCTTTCTTGATCTAGTCAAATGAATATAAGACAATTTAAATTCATTATCTTGTTTAACCATGTCCTTCAGATCCTTTACCACTTCAACAAAATTAGGGATGAACCTTCTTACAAAATTTATGTTTCCAAGAAAATATTGAATCTCTTTCTTGTTTCTTGGTAGACGGATGACCTTAATTGATTCAACACGTTGCGGGTCGATTTTTATTCCTTCCATTGAAACAATATGTCCAAGTAATTTACCTTCCTTCCTGCATAGAAAAGTTATATTTTTTAGGATTCAATAACAAACCATATTTTTTACATTTAAAAAAAAATCCTAAGATGTTTTAAGTGATCATCATTTGATTTAGAGAAAATAGTTACATCATCTAAATAAATCACAATGAATTTGTCCTTTTCTCCTACAAATTATATATCCGCCGCTCTTTAAAATGTTGATCATGCATTGATTATCCCAAAGGGAATTTTTTCATACATAAAGGTTCCAGAAGGTGTAGTGAATGTAGTTATCTCTCTATTTTTTTCAAGCAAAACAATCTTGTTATAACCTAAAAATTCAACAATCATAGATATCTAATTAGCTCCCATTACTTTTTGCAATACATGATCCATGCTAGGAGGAGGATAATTATCTTTTAATGAATATGTATTAAGGTTTATAAAGTCAACACAGAGTCTTATATCACTATTCTTCTTTCTAACAGGCACCAAATTTTCAACCCAAGAAGAATATCTAAGAGGAACTATGATTTTTGCATCTAACAATTTATACAGTTATTTTTCAATAATTAAGAAGAGAATAGGATTCACCTATATTAATTTCTATCTAAATGGGTAAGATCCCAATTTAAATCGAATTCTATGATGAATAATGTTGGTGTCATAAGTCTTTATATCTTCATAAGACCATGTAAACACTTCAATAAATTCTTTAAAGAAATCAACATACATGGCCTATCGATCAATAGGTAGAATTTTTTAGAGCTTGATATTCCTTGGTTCTTGTTCAGATATGATATCACAATCTTCCTCTTCTTTAGTTTTAGGATGAACAATAGGTTTATATACAACATCATTGTTGGGCCATGGAATTGTCATCCTTTTACATCCTCTTTCCCTATTTTTAATCCCTTCTTGCTTACCCAAAACCTCATATTAATGTTTATTGATCAATTTTAATGTTTATATGAGGTATTTAGAACAAAGGTGTTTTCCATTTAATTTATTTAGTATTTCATATGAATTATGGTTAAATATTAGAAAGGTATCATATTGTGCACTTATCTTTGAAAATATGGTTTAGTTTGTGATTCTTGCAGAACAAGTGGTCATTGTTGTTACTCCTACAACTGAAAAATTCACAATGAGGTTTCCTAATATTTCTTGCATGAGGATTTATTGATTCAATATATGTTTATCATAGAAATATATCAACATCCCAGATCGTACATTATGAGAATTCAAGTTTTCACGATTTGCTGCAAATTGTTGCAACTCCTATTTGTTGTTACTCCTATGATTAAATATCTACGAAGTGGGTCCTTGTGATTCTTCATATGAGGAATTATTAAGTCAATATAAGTATATCCTCAAAATATCTCAACAACCCAAATCATACCTTTTGAGAAATCAAGTTTTCATTATTTGTTGCAACTTGTTTGATTTCTTAACAATGTCGCAACTCCCATGCTACAACTATGAATAGTTTCACAACTCCCATGCTGCAACTCACCCAAGGAATATTGAGCCGTCAAAACCATGATCCATGATATCAAATATTTTTTATTTATGGATTTATGAAACAATAATATTAGTCCAACAGAATAAAAGATATGGAGATAATTTTACAATTCCAAGACAAAATATTAGTTTGAGTGGTTGACCAAGAATCTTGGAATTCTTGGGCAAAATATCTTGGAGTTATTTATTCTTTGTTAATTGTTGGAAAACGATCTTTGAATTCTTAGGTAAAATAACTTGGAGTTATTTATTATTTTCTAATTATTAGCAAAGCATCTTGGAAGTTATTTATTATTTGATACTTGTTAGCAAAAGATCTTGAAAGTTATTTATTAATTGCTAATTGTTAGCAAGGATCATGGAAACTTTCTAGTTTCCATGGAATTTATGTATAAGAGAGAGAAATCTCTCCATTATTCAAGGAGGACTCTTAGAAAAATATCTGAATGACAATGGAATAATTCAATGAGTCTTCATTTTATAGTTTTATGATTTCTTTATTGTGTGATTTAATTAATTCATTTGAGTTTTCATTTTAATTATGGTTTTATAATTTCCACACAGTGTGATTTAATTATTTCATTTGATTTATTTTATTTTCATGTTTGTAGTAGATTTATTTCTTTTGATTAGATTAATTAATTTAATTAATTTATGAAATGAGTGCTAATGTAGAATAAATACGAGAAGAGGTATATGCCTAGGGTTTTCGCAGTGTGGAAGCCTTGTGGGATTGACATGGAGTCTCAGTCATGCCTCATAGTCATGTGTAGGATGGTTATCAAAGGTCTAGGGACATGATGGCATATCTTTTAGACATCTCGTGGGAGGATGAGGATGCCTTATAGGCTAGAAAAGGGTTTTTCTTATCTAATTACACATATAAGCTTATGTATGATTTCCTTCACCGAGTCTCCTATGGTAATGCGATAGGTGTGCCCCACCAAAGTTGTCTTACAGATCTCGTGGAACAAGTGGTAGTCGTGACACAAAGTGGAGGCACTGCTAGATCTGGCCATGTGACGAACACAAGACTTTGCAGGAATAAGCATGTGGGATCATATACTAGGGCTGGTTGGTCTACGGATTTTCTAAAATATCCTCCAAACCTTCCCCACAGTCATTCTTCGATAATATTTCCTATGGGAAAATCTGTTGAGCAAGCAACTGTTGTTGGGTGAAACCATTCATTTGGTAGTGTAGCTCATCTCCATCGCAAAAATAAGATTTTGAAGGTTTGGGAGTCAATATCATAGTGTATTCTCGGGACAGATGTAGCTATGAATTGGGTTGCTAGCTTATAAGAGAAATATTTAGTAGGTAAGTTCTTTTACACCAGAATGAATAAGGCTCAACTTGTTGACTAGGTGCTTCATTTATGGAAACCCTTGGTTGGGTATTGTCCTAAGTTTAGTCTTCTATCCAACCATTGGTTGGTGTTCCATTTCCTGTCTAAGGGGGATTTGTTGAAAGTGTTGAACTCTCCTTGGATTATCAGTAGGGGAATATTAATGCTCAAAAGGTGGTACCCTGATTTTAATCCCCTATCTGAAGTTTTTTCGAAGAGGTACCTTTGGATGTTTCTTCTTGATTTTCCTATCGAATTCTAGTCTACAAATATCTTTGAATCCATTTCCATTTCAGTTGGGAAATTTATATATTTTGATAACGATTTGTTTCATTAGTACAATAAGTGGATATTTTGGCTCTTGGTGGAATTTGATCTTGATAGTGGATTACCAGATTTTATAGATATTTATATTGGTGATATCTTCATTCATCAACATGTTGATTATTGGAAGGAGTCTTTTCGTTGTCACTCCTACTGGCCACCAAGACATCTAAAATTGAAGTATTCGTCACTTTTGGAGCATGGTATTGATCCAGAGAAAAAAGAGGATAATTATAGACAAGGATACTCACCCTACCAGGTGCCTTTCGATAAATAACCTTTCCTAGGTAAGAAGAAGATTTTATTTCCTTCCCTTTTTTCAAAGATTTCAGTCGATGAGATAGAATACCTAAATTCAAATGAGGAATGGGTTCTCGATATATTTGGTGATATTTGGGACATCATTGTGAGAAAATTTAATGACTCAGAGGGTCTTGTCTCTGAGGGTTTGGGAGCTAAACGTTGTCCATGTATCCCACCAAATGACACACAATGTGTTTCCCCCTTTGGTAGGGATCTTTCCAATGACTATCCAACCACTGATGAGTGTAATTGAAATTGAGTTGTGGATGTTCTGGGACACTTCAAAATAGGTTTAATTGACTCTACCCCTTCCTTTGAGGCCCCTGAGTACCCAAATATTCCACTAGTCGATGAAAGCAAGGCCTCAGGATTCCTTACTTGTCAAGATAATGAGATCAACATCCCTATTGAAACTTGCTCTTTGTCTCACAAATCCAAGGTACTGGAGACATTATCTCTTGCGCCTATTTCTATTTCCTCCACTTCCACCTTACCTTTACCCTCTGGTGCATGGACAAATGTTACAATTCATAAAAAGTCTCATCCTTGGCCTCTAAAGAATCCCCCCCAAGGTTGTTGGCAGTGGCTTGACACATTATGGTAAGTTGTCCTTGGAGTTTCATGTTCCTTCCTTATCCCTTCACCCTAATCTTCCTGATTCATTGAACCACAATAATGATAGATCTCCTCTTTCATCCCTTAGAGAAAGCTTCCCAACTTCAATAGTTCCCTCATAATAATTTTATCCTTTAACCTACGTGGGTTTGGGGGTCCGACAAAAATAACATCCCTCAAAATTCTATTGAAAGAAACAAACCTTGACATTGTATTCTTACAAGAAACCTTGGTGGACAGTGATAAGGATAAAGGTAGCTTTCTCTAGTGCCTACCATCGTGGAATGGTGTTGCAATGGATCCAAATGGTCGTTCAGGTGGTTTATTAGTTGGATGGAAACCTGTAGTTGATGATTTCTATGAAATTGGCACTACTACGAGTATTTATTCGGAGGGAAGAAGCTAACATTCAGCTGATGAAGTTAAACTTATGAATTGCTATATGCCTTATAAATATAGGGAAAGCTTCTAGCAGACCTTGCTGGATTTTGGTCTTCTAGAAGAAAATGGTCTTATATTTGGGGGAAATTTAAAATTTACCCTATATTCTTGGGAGGTGTGGGGCATCTCAGCTCGAATTGACCCTCTTGCATATTTTTTCACTAATATTCTTCTTGCATTTGGGTTAGTGAATTTGCAATTGATCCAAATGGCTCTGACTTGATGCAATTTTAGAGCTAGTGCGGCTAGATTATCGAAAAGGTTGGATCGGTTTCTCATTTATGAGAATCTCATCAATAATAATTGTAAATATAGGTCCTGGATTATAAATTCTACTATTTCAGATCATAATCTGATATGTCTACAAATGGAATATTCTTTCCATAAAGATGTTCCACCCTTCAAATTCAAAAGTACCTGGTTATCCGATCTGGAATTTACTACCCTTATCAGGACTACTTGGATCTCTATGGGAAAATGGATAGATAGTTCACCTACTCTCCTAATGTGTGAAAATTTGAGGAAGTTAAAAAAAGTGGTGGTTCAGTGGAAGTTAAAAAAAAATGAATCTACATTCAGATCTTCTACAAATTGATAAAAAATTGTCGGAGCTCTTTATAAAATGTTCATCGCAGGTGTTTTAGTAGGAGGAACTCAATCTCCTCAAGGTCCTAAAACAAAGGAAGGATAAAATTATTTCAATTGAAGAATCTACATGGAGTCTGAGAATTAGGGAAATTTGGTTGAACAAGGGTGACAAGAATACAATATTCTTCCATAAATTCACATCTCAAAGAAGAAGTCAAAATACAATCTGGAATATAACAAATGAGGATGGAAGTGTAAAATACACCGATAAGGATATTAAGGAGACTTCCTTTAATAATTTCCAATCCCACTACAATACTCTAGAGGAAGAGGACATGTGTAATTAGTTAAATATTCTAAAAGATGTGCCCATATTCTTCAAAGAGGATGAGAGTGATGATATAGGGAAGTCAGTCACCTTAGAGGAAATTGAGTAAATTTTTAGTAAAATGCCTAAAGAAAAAAGTTGAGGCCTGGATGGGTGGACACATGAACTTTTTAATACTTTATTTGACATTATGGGGGCTGATATTCATAAGGTTGTTGAGGATTCCAGAGTTTCAGGTCATATTCCAGGTGCACTCAATGGAAATTTTTTTTCCCTTATTCCTAAGGTGAGAAAGCCAAATTCCTTTCATGATTTCAGGCCCATATCCCTTTGTGTCTTTATTTATAAATTGATATCTAAGAAATTAGTATTTATTAATTGTTACCCTACAAATTTTTTCAATATCTATCGAGGTTTGAGGAAAGGGTGTCCTCTTTACCCCCTATTTTTCCTTCTAGTGGTTGAATGCCCTAATAGAAAAATGAAAAAGGTTGTGGCAGTAGTTTCATTCAAAGGAATTAATTTTTTTGTTGAGACTTTCATTTTTCCATTTTTTTATCGATGATGTGCTCATGTTTGGAGATGCACATTTAGAGGACTGGATGGAAATTCAATATATTTTAACAAAATTATGTGAAGCTTCAGGTATGGAGGTTAATTTTCTAAATTCGTGCTTCCTAGCTCAAAATATTGATCCATGTCTGGAGGTAAAAATACATTCTTCTTTTAATATCCATTTTATGAGTATAGATGATGGTATAAAGTACCTTGGTTTCTTTCTTAAGACCAATAATTATAGAGCGGCTTATTGGAATTGGATAATTCAAAAAATTGAAAAGAGAATAGGTAATTGGTCCTTTCGTTGACTCTCCTTAGACGGCAAGCATGTCTTAGAAAAATTAGTTTTGCAAAGCCTCTGTATGTATTGCCTCAATCTTGTTAAAATTCAATCCTCCATCCTGCATAGGATTCAACAGCTCATCGCAAACTTCATTTGGAGAGGTGCGAGAAAATCAACTGAATTCAACTTATCCAAATGTAAAAGGTTTTGTATGCCAAAGGAAAATGGTGTATGGAGTATTCGTAATATTAAATGGTTTTCCTTGTCTTTGCATACCAAGTCTTGTTGGAGAGTTATTTTTAGAGAAGGATTGTGGGCTTCAGTGTTAAAAATGAAATACCTCAAATGAATTGAATTGACTTCTTCGATCCAGAAAAATGAAAGTAAATTCTCGGTTACCTCTATCATTTGGAAGAATTTCATGAATTCTCTGCCTCTTATTAAAAGATGGATGGCCTGGTTTGTAGGTAGTGGTAAGCATTTCATTCTTGGCCTAGATCCTTTCATTAGAGGTAATGCATTGTGTACTCTTTCTAGATCATTAATCAAACATCTTAACAATGTGCATATTTTCACTTTAGCATAGGCGACTTATCCTTATGCATCAGGAAATAATCCTTGTTGGATTGATACCAATCGACTTAGGCTGTTGGGTGAGATCGCTATAGAATGGGATAATTTCCTTATTATGCTGTGGAGAAGTTGTATCTCTTTTAATAATTCTAATGATAAACTTGTTTGGTCTTGGAATAGGGTGAACAACTCTGTCACTGCTAAACTAGCTTAATAATCCATAATTTTTTCTAATATTCTGGAGGATAATAGATGGTGGTATAAGGTTATTTGTAAAGTTAATGTCCTAGGAAAAAGTACTTGTTTCATTTGGATATGTTTGATGGATTGTATTCTTACAGGTTCTAACTATAGAATAAGGGGAGGGATCAGACCTCCAACATGCATTATATGCCTCAATGTTGAAGAGACAACCTCTCATCTATTCGTGCATTGTGTTGTTTCAAAATCTATTTGGAAATATATCCTTTTGTTCTTGAAGATTTCAGATGCTTGGGGAGATCATTTTTTAGAAGAAAATATTTTAGAATCATTCATTAATTATCCTAAGTTGAGACATATTACCTTTCTAGTCATATGGGGAGTTTGGAAATATAGGAATAAAATTTTATTTGAGAATTGGAATAGACAGGATTCAAAAATTGCCACAAAAATCCTACTTTGAATTCAAGAATTCGAAGGAGACTATGAAATGGATAATCTAGAATTCATACTCAGTCTAGTCTATTTTGATGATTCTCCTATTAGGTTCTTTGATGTTGTTGCTAATGGAGGTATCTGTGGTATTGGTTTATTTCTTAAACTAAGAAATGATAATTTTTTCGAAGCTCACTTTGTTGGTGGTGATTGAAGCAATATGAAAGAAAAAACATTGGGCCTATGAGGCCTTTTACACTTTGAAGATAGCCTATATATAAACAAGATGATGGTCATGGAGATTCAAAGGTGGTGATAGATTGGATAAAAGGGAAGGAAAATCTAATTCTAATTTATCATAGTCCATGGAAAGATAAAATCTAGAGGTTAAAAGATAGTTTTGAAGAGCTTCAATTTATGCATGTTCACAAAATCTTCAACTATGTTGCTAATCAACTGTCCAAAAAGGCCATGAAATGTACTATTGGATGGTTTTATTTTTAGGGAAAGTTTCAAGGAGAATTCATTCATGCATATAGATACTTTTTTTTTCAATTGATAGATTCATACTTTGGTCTTATAGAACTAGTTTTTAACTATATAGTGATGATATTAATTGTTATGTCTGTTTCATCACTTGGGTGAGCAAAAAAAGGCAACTTGCATTCCTAGTTGGGCCTGATAGACAAGACATAGGTTAGTGCATGAGTTAAACAAGCCAATAACATGAAATAAACAAGTAAACAAGCTAAAAACAACTAAGGAAATAAAACTATAATGCATAAGAAACATTTAGTACCATAAACAATAAACCAATGACCAAGACTATGCCACCAATGGATAACTATATTAGTTGGAAAAACACTGTAGAGAAATGATGACTTATGAGTCCCCTCTTCCTCGTTTGGAGGGATCTTAAGCTCCCTAATGGAGATCTTTTTTTACAATGGTAAAAAATAAATCAATTGATGAAGAAATCAATGCATATTACCTCAAGAGCAGAGTGGAAAGGCCTATTGGAATGTTGCTAGAATGATCCACGGATAAAAGAGAATTCTCAAGGGAGGATTGAGGCAGCATAACAATACTATGAAAATATTAATTTCTTAGTGCACCCATGGACTCCATTTATAGAATTTATTCAAGGAAATATTCAACTAGTTCTTAGTGTGAACAAGGGGCCCTTTAGGGCACCCTTTGGTCCTTGACCATCCCCCCATTCGGATTTCCCTACAATATGAAGGTCAAATCAAGTTGGGAGTTGGTCTATAAGTGGTTGAGGGGTTGATAAGAATCATAAATGTGTCGTTCATAGGAGTGTGCGGCTTTTCTCATAAACAGTCGTGCATATTGTGCATTGTGCGATCTACGGGCTTCTTTGGCCCGTGCACTATGCACGTGCTTCCTTTAGTGATTTAGCACATGTCAATTTTTTCCCAATTGTATAGTTTTTGCCTCTTGGAAATGAATTTTGGTGTTGCAGGTGAAATAATAGTTTTTTGTCATTGTTGTATTTCTATATTCATTTGCATGCAATGTTGTGGATGAAATTTCAGTGATAACATTAACTTTTACATTTTGTATATTGAAGCAATTTTGTTTTTAAGACAATAGTAGCAGATATTGATGTTCATTATCAATCTGTCAAGACATATATGGATCCACATGTACAATGTAAGAATCATATGTATTTTGAAAGTTTCATTTGATTCTGACTATAATAGCATTGAAACTGCTTTTTTCTACATGAAAAAATAATAAATACTAGAACTATGTTGTAATGTCCCCCACCTCTTAGAGAGGTAATGAGGAGACTCAGTGGCCTGGGCACGCCCACTAGGTCATAGTCTCACACTGAAGGGGGGGAAAAGTCAAGAAGTTAAAAGTTATATTTTTAAGTTGACTTAAGAAAGGAAAAGGAAAGGAGTAAAAGATAACTCAACAGAAGAATAAACGATTAACCCTGGGAGTTAACCTAACTCAACAGAGAATTAGAAGGAAAAGTATAAGTAAGAGGCTAGGGTGCACCTATTACTGATTCGGGTTTTGGATTAGCATTTTCTATTGCTCTTGAGCATGCAGTTTGGGGGTTTGTTGTACAAACCCTTGGGAGCAACTCAGTGGTGAAATATCCACTCACCTTGTTCCACAGCTTGGTCTCGGGGATGAAAGACTCCTCCCCACCATTCTAGTACCAGAGCCAGTTTATCGAGGGGGGTTCGATCCAGCTTATCCTGAGGGCCTAGGGCCATTCCGACAGTTGGGTTTTGTTTGCAGGGGCAGGACCATCAGTTTGAGGGATTTTCTGGAGGGTTATCATCATTCTACATTTGTCTACAAATTGGGACGTCTGGGAGCCATAGGGGACATCCTGCGATTCAGTAAAACTCAGATCTAGGGAGATCTAGTTGAGATCTGAGCCCGAAACTTCTCCCATGGGATTCTCATAGCCCGATCTATATTCTTGGAGAGTTTAATAGAAATTGGAGGCATCCTTCATCAGGGCTGAACCTGCTAGGGTTTCAGTCATCCAGTAGGGTGCACCATTGAGTGGACATTTCAGATCTACAATGATTGAGAGGGATCTTGGAGATTCGGGCACCTGGGTTGTTCTCACCATCACCCGATCTATATTATTGGAGAGTTTTAGATCATTTGGAGATCTCCTTCATCAGGGTCAAACCAGCTAGGGTTTCAGTCATCCAGTGGGGCACATCATTCAGTGGAGAATTCAGATCTACGGAGTTTGAGAGTGGATTTGGGAATTTGGACATCTGGG
>ML793025.1:48752-61305 GCA_009831015.1 Picea engelmannii
CTACAGTTGAGAAAAAGAGGCCCAAGATCTACACGTCTTTGCCCGCAATCAAGACTGTGGTGTACAACTCTCGAATGGGTATCCAAATAATATTTCATACGTGGAAACAAAGATCTTTTCTTTCCAACCCATAATCCCACTTCATTCAAACTTGGGCCTACAACGTGACCTGAACTTGAGAAAATGCGACCCAAGAACTACACGTCTTCGCCCGCAATCAAGATTGTGGTGTACAAATCTCAATTGGGTATCCAAATATGATTTCATAGCCAGAAATGGAGGATTTTTCTATTCAACCCATAGTTCCACTTTGTTCCAAACTTGGGTCTAGAACGTGATCGGAAGTTGAGAAAAAACTACCCGAGAACTACACGTCTTCGCCCGCAATCAAGACTGTGGTGTACAACTCTCAAACGGGTATTCAAATATGATTTCATATGCGGACATGGAGAGATTTTCTCTTCAACCCGTAATCCCACTTCATTCGAACTTGGGCCTGGAACGTGACCCAAAGTTGAGAAAAAGAAGCTCGAGAACTACATGTCTTTGCCCACAATCAAGACTATGGTGTACAACTGTCAAATGGGTATCCAAATATGATTTTATACACGGACACGGAGAGCTTTTCTCTTCAACCCGTAATCCCACTTCGTTCGAAGTTGGGCCTAGAACATGATCCGAAGTTTAGAAAAAACAGACCGAGAACTACACGTCTTTGCCATCAATCAAGACTGTGGTGTACAACTCTCAAATGGGTATCCAAATATGATTTCGTAAGCGGACACAAAGAGCTTTTCTCTTCAACCCGTAATTCCACTTCGTTCAAGCTTGGAACTAGAATGTGACCCAAAGTTGAGAAAAAGCGGCCCAAGAACTACATGTCAACACCCGCAATCAAGATTGTGGTGTACAACTCTCAAATGGGTATGCAAATATGTTTTCGTACATGGAAATAGGGAACTTTTCTTTTCAACCCATAATCCCACTTCGTTCAAACTTGGGCCTGGAACGTGACCCGAAGTTGAGAAAAAGCGGCCCAAGAAATACACGTCTTCATCCACAATCAAGACTGTGGTGTATAATTCTCAAATGGGTATCCAAATATGATTTCGTATATGGAGACATGAAACTTTGCTTTTCGACCTGTTAGCATCAGAAGTCACTCCTGGATTTCTTGCAAGAGCAGAGCCCAACTCCCATCAGTTTTATGTCACGATTTGTTTAATGGGGTGATCAGATGGGTAAAGACTCAAGAAAATATAGCTTTAACTCAGGAAACCAGGCCTAGTATGCAGAAAGCAAGGGAGGTCTTGATCGAACTTCTGTCAATAAATGGATTAAAGGGTGGTATATGGGAGACTTGTGAGAAGGGTGAGCAAGACTACCTCGGGCAACAGGCCTTTGGAAGCTTGAGGATGAAAAACTCATAATCCAAGATCCTCTTGGTCCAAAGCTTCAAGGAGCTGAGGGGTGAATTGACTGGATCCTCCAATTCCAAGTCGTTCAGCGCTAAGAAAACCATAGGAACCGATTAGAAACAATGCAACTGTTACAGTGATCCAACCTACATCATCCTATAACAACTACAACTTGACTGGATCCTCCAATTCCGAGTTGTTCTAACATAGTAAACAAAGATATGGAAAAGAAGCTGACATCCATAAAGTAAGAAGTCTCAAATGCCTTGTACATTAACCAAAGCGACCAATGCTTCATCAAAACTTTACAATCGGGAGCCCTTCTCAACCATCGATGCTTTACAAAATACAAAGACTGAGTTGCCTAACAGAGAAATTTGCCTAACAGAGGCATGCCCAGTCACCCAAGGCTTGGTGTCCCTTCAGTCAAACTTGTACTAATATCCTTCTTCAAACGCCACTTTAACTGCGCATGGCTCCTGTAAGGGGAGTAGTTGAACCATTAAAAACTGAGCTAGCGTGTGCAGACCTCCTCCGGCTAGTTGAGAACTTAACATGACTTCTCTGGAAAAACGGGTACACAGGATCCCCTCGAGCAGACCGCTTTCCAGACCCTCCATACCTCACACTTAATGAATGAGGAGAGGTTTCAACCACCCCTTCTTGCCTTCATTTGCTCCAAGTGCAGACCAGGATTGAGGTCAGGCCCGATGGCAACTGGAGGTCATGACGGGCCTCTCTGTGACTGAAACCCAACGCCTTTGGCCCCTTTTGCGCAGCTCTTTCTTTCCCCAGTGACCATAGGCTGTGACCCTATGCCTACCTTCAAAGGTGCTTTTGGCGTTTCAGGGATATGAGAGAGTTGTTCCTTACGCTTTGAAATCGCGATGGGCGAAATGCCGGGAGGACCTAATCGCACACCACGTGTTCATCCAGGATGAACGGCTAAGATCACTCTCGTCCCTTTGGGGCTCGTCTCATCGAATGATAAACATTAGTGCCCCTCCTTTAGGCCTGTGCCTTTGTGACCAAGCACCAAAACCATGAGCCTAATTTTGGGCGTTTTCGGTGTTTCGGGATTCGAGGTTTCGGGAGGTGCAAAGACGAGGTGCACTTACCCCTTGAACTTCCGAATGCCGACGTGACATGGATGTGCGCCGCACGCCCTTCAGATGAACGACCCAGATAGTATTCACTATTATAAAAGGGGGGCTTCCCCCATTTACAGGCTCGCTTGATGTGACCTGGCGCTAGGACCATGGGCTCGACTCTAGAGGTGCTTTCGGCATTTCGTTGATCAACGATTTCAACTGCAATTAGTGGGAGGCTCCTTGTCTCCTGAAACACCGATCCCTGATACACCTATTGGCTTCCACCTATCCCAACTGGATCGGATGACCCAGACTTGTCTTGAAATATGGGAGCTATATCATGCGTTAAATCTCGGACAACTTGACAGCCCCGAAAACCCGATGACCGTAGATCTACTTTGTAGGTGGATCTTGGCTGCTGTACTCAACAAAACTTCGCTCACTCGCTTGACTCATAACTGGAAAAGGGGTTCTACCATGCCGCACTCGGGCACTTCTCGTGCAACTTGCAGACCCAAATACTCTTGTGCCTAGGATAAGAAATGTCGCTAACACAACCCATAATCACACTTTGTTCAAAATTGGGCCTGGAACATGACCCGAAGTTGAGAAAAAAATGGCCCACGAACTACAGGACTTTGCCCGCAATCAAGACTGTGGTGCACAACTCTCAAATGTGTATCCAAATATGATTTCGTAGGTGGAAATGGGGAACTTTGCTTTTCAACCCATAATCCCACTTCGTTCAAACTTGGGCCTGGAACGTGACCCAAAGTTGAGAAAAAGCAGCCCAAGAACTACATGTCTTTACTCGCAATCAAGTCTATGGTGTACAACTCTCAAATGGGTATCCAAATATCATTTCGTACGTCGAAACATGGAACTTTGATTTTCATCCCATAATCCCACTTCGTTCAAACTTGGGCCTAGAACGTGCCCCGAGGTTGAGAAAAAGCGACCCAAGAACTACACGTCTTCGCCCGCAATAAAGACTGTGTTGTACAACTCTCAAATGGGTATCCAAATATGATTTTGTACGTGGAAACATGGAACTTTTCTTTTCAACCCATAATCCCACTTCGTTCAAACTTGGGCTTGGAACGTGACCCAAAGTTGAGAAAAAGTGGCCCAAGAACTACACTTGTTCGTCCAAAATCAAGACTTTAGTGTACAACTCTAAAATGGGTATCCAAATATGATTAAATATGTGGAAATGGGGAAATTTTCTTTTCAACCCATAATCCCACTTCATTCAAACTTGGGCCTAGAACATGACCCGAAGTTGAGAAAAAACGGCCCAAGAACTACACGTCTTCACCCGCAATCAAAACTATGGTGTACAACTCTCAAATGGGTATCCAAATATGATTTCGTACATGGAAACGAAGAAGCTTATTTTTCAACCCATAATACCACTTCGTTCAAACTTGGGCTTGGAATGTGACCCGAAGTTGAGAAAAAGAGGCCCAAGAACTACATGTCTTCACCCGCAATCAAGACTGTGGTGTACAACTCTCAAATGGGTATCCAAATATGATTTCGTATGTGGAAACGAAGAACTTTGATTTTCAACCCATAATCCCACTTCATTCAAACTTGGGCATGCAACGTGATTCGAAGTTGAGAAAAAGCAGCCCAGGAAATACATGTCTTCGCCCACAATCAATATTGTGGTGTACAACTCTCAAATGGGTATCCAAATATGATTTTGTATTTGGAAACAGAGAACTTTTCTTTTCAACCCATAATCCCACTTCGTTCAAACTTAGGCCTAGAACGTGACCCGAAGTTGCAAAAAAGCAGCCCAAGAACTACAAGTCTTCGCCCGCAATCAAGACTATGGTGTACAACTCTCAAATGGGTATCCAAATATGATTTAATATGTGCAAACGAAGAATTTTGATTTTCAACCCATAATCCCACTTCGTTCAAACATGGGCCTAGAACATAACCCAAAGTTGAGAAAAAGCGGCATAACAACTACTAGTCTTTACCCGCAACCAAGACTATAGTGTACAACTCTCAAATGGGTATCCAAATATGATTTCATATGTGGAAATGGATAACTTTGCTTTTCAGCCCATAATCCCACTTCGTTCAAACTTGGGCCTAGAACGTGACCAGAAGTTGAGAAAAAGTGGCCCAAGAACTACACTTATTCTCCTGCAATCAAGAATGTGGTGTACAACTCTCAAATAGGTATCCAAATATGATTTCATACGTGGAAACATAGATATTTTCTTTCCAACCCATAATCCCACTTTGTTCAAACTTGGGCCTAGAACGTGACCCGAAGTTGAGAAAAAGCGGCCCAAGAGCTACAATTCTTCACCCAAAATCAATATTGTGGTGTACAACTCTCAAATGGGTACCAAATATTATTTCATACGTGGAAACAGAGACCTTTTCTTTCCAACCCATAATCCCACTTCATTCAAACTTGGGCCTAGAACGTGACCCGACGTTGAGAAAAAGCGGCCCGAGAACTACAAGTCTTCGGGTCACATTGTACGCCACAGTATTGATTGTGGGCGAAGACGTATAGTTCCATGAATGAAATCATATTTGGGATTATGGGTATTATGGGTATTGAAAGAAATGTTAACTTTGCTTTCAATACCCATAATCCCATGTTCGAAACATATGATTTCATACGTGGGAACAGAGAGCTTTTCTTTCCAACCCATAATCCAACTTCGTTCAAAATTGGGTCGTGAACGTGACCCGAAAATTAGAAAAAGTGGCCCAATAACTACACGTCTTCGACCACAATCAAGACTGTGGTGTACAACGCTCAAATGGGTATCCAAATATGATTTTATACGTGGAATAAAAGAGGTTTGCTTTCCAACACATAATCCCACTTCATTCAAACTTGGGCCTAGAACGTGACCTGAAGTTGAGAAACATCCGCACAAGAACTACACGTTTTCACCTGCAATAAATACTGTGGTGTACAAATCTCAAATGGGTATCCAAATATGATTCCATACGTGGAAACATAGAGCTTTTCTTTCCAACCCATAATCCCACTTCGTTCAAACTTGGGCCTAGAATGTGACCCAAAGTTGATAAAAAGCAGCCCAAGAACAACACGTCTTCGCCCGCAATCAAGGCTATGGTGTACCCCTCTCAAATGAGTATCCAAATATGATTTAATATGTGGAAACTGAGAGCTTTTCTTTCCAACCCATATTCCCACTTCGTTCAAACTTGGGCCTAGAACGTGACCCAAAGTTGAGAAAAAGTAGCCCAAGAACTACACGTCTTTGCCCCCAATCAACGTTGTGGTGTAAAACTCTCAAATGGGTATCCAAATATGATTTCATATGTGGAAATAGAGAGCTTCKCTTTCCAAACCATAATCCCACTTCATTCAAACTTGGGCCTAGAACRTGACCCRAAGTTGWGAAAAAGCAGCCMAAGAACTACACATCTTCTCCCGCAATCAAGGTTGTGGTGTACAAATCTCAAATGGGTATCCAAATATGATTTCATACGTTGAAATGGGGAACTTTTCTTTGCAACCCATAATCCCACTTCGTTCAAACTTGGGACTAGAACGTGACCCAAAGTTGAGAAAAAGCGGCCTAGGAACTACACGTCTTCGCCCGCAATCAAGGTTGTGGTTTACAACTCTCAAATGGGTATCCAAATATGATTTCATACGTGGAAACAATTAACTTTTCTTTCAGTACCCATAATCCCACGTTGGAAACATATAGCTTTGCTTTCCAACCCATAATCCCACATCATTCAAACGTGGTCCTAGAACGTGACCTGAAGTTGAGAAAAAGAGGCCCAAGAATGACATGTCTTCGCCTGCAATCAAGGCTATGGTGTACAACTCTCAAATGGGTATCCAAATATGATTTCATACGTGGAAAATGAGAGCTTTGATTTCCAACCCATAATCCCACTTCGTTCAAACTTGCGCCTAGAAGATGACCCAAAGTTGAGAAAAAGCAGCCCAAGAACGACACGTCTTCACCCGCAATCAAGGCTATGGTGTACAACTCGCAAATGGGTATCCAAATATGATTTCATATGTGGAAACTAAGAGCTTTTCTTTCCAACCCATAATTCCACTTTGTTCAAACTTAGGCCTAGAACATGACCCGAAGCTGATAAAAGCGGCCCAAGAACTACATGTTTTTGCCCGCAATCAAGACTTTGTTGTACAACTCTAAAATGGGTATCCAAATATGATTTCATATGTTGAAACATAGAGCTTTTCTTTCCAACCCATAATCCCACTTCGTTCAAACTTGGGCCTAGAACGTGACCCAAAGTTGAGAAAAGGTAGCCCAAGAACTACACGTCTTCGCCGACAATCAAGGCTGTGGTGTACAACTCTCAAATGGGTATCCAAATATGATTTCATACGTGGAAATAAAGATCTTTTATTTCCAACCCATAATCCCACTTCGTTCAAACTTGGGCCTAGAACATGACCCGAAGTTGAGAAAAAGTAGCCCAAGAACTACATGTCTTCGCCCGCAATCAAGGTTGTCGTGTACAACTCTCAAATGGGTATCCAAATATGATTTCATATGTGGAAATATAGAGCTTTTCTTTCCAACCCATAATCCCACTTTGTTCAAACTTGGGCCTAGAACGTGACCCAAAGTTGAGAAAAAGAGGCTCAAGAACTACACGTCTTCTCCCACAATCAAGGTTATGGTATACAAATCTCAAATGGGTATCCAAATATGATTTCATACGTGAAAATGGGGAACTTTTCTTTCCAACTCATAATCCTACTTTGTTCAAACTTGTGCCTAGAACGTGACCCGAAGTTGAGAAAAAGTAGCCCAAGAACTACACGTCTTCGCCCGCAATCAAGGTTGTGGTGTACAACTCTCAAATGGGTATCCAAATATGATTTCATACGTGGAAATAAAGAGTTTTTCTTTCCAACCCATATTCACACTTCGTTCAAACTTGGGCCTATTACGTGACCCGAAGTTAAGAAAAAGTAGCCCAAGAACTACACGTCTTCGCCCGCAATCAAGGTTGTGGTGTACAACTCTCAAATGGGTATCCAAATATGATTTCATATGTGGAAATAGAGAGCTTTTCTTTCCAACCCATAATCCCACTTCGTTCAAACTTGGGCCTAGAACGTGACCCGAAGTTGAGAAAAAACGGCCCAAGAACTACACGTCTTCTCCCGCAATCAAGGCTGTGGTGTACAAATCTCAAATGGGTATCCAAATATGATTTCATACGTGGAAACAGGGAACTTTTCTTTCCAAACCATAATCCCACTTTGTTCAAACTTGGGCCTAGAACGTGACCCGAAGTTCAGAAAAAGCAGCCCAGGAACTACATGTCTTCGCCCACAAGCAAGGTTGTGGTGTACAACTCTACAATGGGTATCCAAATATGATTTCATACGTGGAAACAATTAACTTTGCTTTCAATACCCATAATCCCACGTTGGAAACATAGAGCTTTGCTTTCCAACTCATAATCCCACTTCGTTCAAACTTGGGCCTAGAACGTGACCCGAAGTTGAGAAAACGCGGCCCAAGAATGACATGTCTTCACCCGTAATCAAGGCTATGGTGTACAACTCTCAAATGGGTATCCAAATATGATTTCATACATGGAAACTAAGAGCTTTGCTTTCCAACCCATAATCCCACTTCGTTCAAACTTGGGCCTAGAACGTGACCTGAAGTTGATAAAAAGCGGCCCAAGAACTACACGTTTTCTCCCGCAATCAAGACTATGGTGTACAACTCTGAAATCGGTATCCAAATATGATTTCATTCGTGGAAACGAAGAGAGTTTTTTTCCAACCCATAATCCCACTTCGTTCAAACTTGGGCCTAGAATGTGACCCGAAGTTGAGAAAAAGTAGCCCAAGAACTACACGTCTTCACCCACAATCAAGACTGTGGTGTAAAACTCTCAAATGGGTATCCAAATATCATTTCATACGTGGAAACAAAGAGCTTTTCTTTCCAACCCATAATCCCACTTCGTTCAAATTGGGCCTAGAACGTGATCCGAAGTTGAGAAAAAGAGGCCCAAGAACTACACTTTTTCTCCTGCAATTAAGGCTATGGTGTACAACTCTCAAATAGGTATCCAAATATGATTTTGTACGTGGAAACAAGGAACTTTTATTTTCAACCCATAGTCCCCCTTTGTTCAAACTTGGGCGTAGAACGTGACCTGAAGTTGAGAAAAAGCGGCCCAAGAACTACACGTCTTCGCCCACAATCAAGACTGTAGTGTACAACTGTCAAATGAGTATTCAAATGTGATTTCATACTTGGAAACAAAGAAATTTGCTTTTCAACCCATAATCCCATTTCGTTCAAACTTGGGTGCAGAACGTGACCCGAAGTTGAAAAAAAGCGGCCCAAGAACTACACATCTTCGCTCGCAATCAAGAATGTAGTGTACAACTCTCAAATGGGTATCCAATATGATTTCATACGTGGAAACATAAAACTTTGCTTTTCAACCCATAATCCTGTTAGAATATAGAAGATTGTGTGCTCGTTTTTCCATTGACGATACCCTCGTCACCCAACCATAGGCCGAAGCCACCCTCCGAGCACCTTAACCTTGACTGAGAATTACTCTGGAAGCAAACCGCAGGTAAGGTGTAGTGCATCTTCCTCCAAGGATAGCGCACCAATAATAGTTGATCAGATAGTCTGAACCCTAGCCAAGAGATAGTTCAAGCCAACACTAAAACTGCTAGCTGCAGTAATTGCACCTGCAGCTCTCGTCCACACGTGCGCACCAAATTGGGAATTGCAGTGCGCACCACTTGATGTCTGCAATGTCAAATGAGAACTGGCACCCTGTATTTATACTGGTTCTGCGATATTTGTTGGGGCTGACTTCTCCTTCTTGATATGTGTCTGTTCAGTATATTATTATTATTTCTGGCCGACTTCTTCTCTTGGAGGCTAATAACCTAATATAAATTATCTTCTTGAGCCGACAAGACTTCTAGGGTTATTAGCCAACTCATTAGGGTTTTCTCTTACTTTCTGGAGTCTTCTATTCTTGTCAGGTTCACACATGGAGGTAAATACCTCCCGCAGCTACCATAATATTAACACTCCCTCCTAGCTAGGGAGGTAGTAATGGTCTTGAGCACAAAAACATACCATTTACCTGGTAGCATCAATATAGTCGTCTAGACTATTTCATGACTATATCATGAGCATCACCATCACCATCAGTGATCTAAAAATGAAGAAGACTTGAAATACTTGAATTTATTTGCAATGTAAATGTTATGTGTTTAAAGCAAAAGGATCAGTTTGCAACACATAGATTAAAGGATTACTTATGAAAATTATACATAGACAACAGCACAATCAATGAACATAAGCACACAAGCACATCAATTGATAAAGGAGTTCACCCCTCTTATGGGCTACATCTCCTGGTCCATCTTCCAATGGATCATTATTATTAATTTCTCAAAAGTGCTCAAAAAACATGTCTTACAATGCTCAAACTGACAAATCGACTGCTCCAATGGCTTCAGAGCGTCCCAAAACCCCTGTATGGGCTCTTTCGGCACCTCAATCGGTCGAAAAATGAAGAAGTTAGGCCTTCTGGAAGTCTCCCTCTTCAAGCTTGATGTCTCTGCATCTACAAAATGCTCCCTTCTTGTTTGAACCTGGCTCACATGCAAATTTAAGCGTGAAAACCCAGCATCGGGCGCAACCGCGCCAACGGTGCAAACCGTAGGACTGTTAAGGGCACGCCAGCCCCTAACCACCTAGGCACCTGGGCATATGGCAAGTCATGTGACCGCGCGAATGGAAAAAGTAGTTAATTTGTTACAACGGGTATAACTTCCCCGCGCTCCGGTCATATGGGAAACCACGGGCTATATAAAATAACCCCCTGTGCTTTATACACAATGGTATAGTTTAAAACGTGGATTATATGGTATGTAATACAATTGCGCGCAGGTAATATTACAATGGTCATATGTTGTGTAATAAAACCACGGGTCGGAGCTAAGCCTCGGCCCGACCCCCCGTCGAATATTACATAACTTGTTTGAATTCAAATATAATCAAACATATATATATAACAAGAACCAACTCGTGGTCCAATGGTCGGGCAGTCGTGCGAAGGCGCTATGTGGTGGGGGAGGTCCGGGGGTCGAACCCTGCGGACTCCCATAATTTTACATACAACCATAAACCAATCAACGAGTGACACGTGGCGCCCACGGATTGGGCCACATGTCCTCATACCATTTTCCACCAAAGGACATGTGTCACTTCCTGATTCGACAACTATCAACCAACCAGATGTTGCCACGTCATCCATACAGTTTGTACGATCCTGCCACGTCAGACTGTACGGACTGTATGGACTGTATAGTCAGCACCAAAATTTTGCCTGTTTGACTTGACGAACATAACGTGATATCTTCTCCATACGGAGACCGTTTGACAAAGTAAATATACCGCTGGAATCAAGAAGACTAGACAGACGCAATGGCACTATTTTCATCGCATTCCGAGCACTTTGAAATTTTGAGCAAAATTTGATCCCCTGATCACACCTCCCCATTGGGAAGCTTTTGGACCTCCAAAAGACTATTCTCATTCTATGTGAAGATGAGGGTATAGTTCCCTCACCCTTCCAACCTCAATCCACTTGGCCTTTCTTGGATTCATCCCTTTAAGCCCAACTCGCAAAGACTCCACATTTCCTTGCTTCGAAGTTCGCATCCTCCTGTCAAGGATGGTGTCTTCCTGCAGTTCTGTTAGATACTCTGGAGAAAAATCATCGATAGAAGGAATCTGAACATGCTCTCCTTGATCATCAATCAATGGAGGCTCATACAACTTCAAATTCTTAACATTAACAACTGCATACATCTGCATATAAGGAGGAAAATCTAAATGAAAAGCATTGTTACCAATCTTGTCAACAATCTTGAAAGGACCATATCGAATCGGTTTCAACTTTTTACCTTCTCCTTTAAGCCTCTCCTTGCTGATGTAAATCCAAACTTCATCTCCAACTTCGAAACTATGATCAACACGATGCTTGTCATGTCTCGTCTTGTACTTGGCCTAACTCTTTTCCAACTGCTCTTGCACCACCTGATGTATCAACTGAACTTGTTCAATGAACTTCTCTGCCCTATCAATGTCATATTGACCATCGACAACAATATCTTTCCCAAAGATAAAATCTAAAGGCGACTTGGGCAAATAGCCAAAACATGCTTCAAATGGCGACGTTTGCGTCGAAGAGTGCTTAGCTCGATTGTACGCATGCTGAATGTAGTGTAAATGTTCATCCCAAAGTTTAGAATGCTTGCTGCAATAAGCACGAAGAAGATGTACCACTGTATGATTTACCACCTCTATCTGACCATCTGTTTGTGGATGAAAAGCTGTGCTCTTTTTAAGTTTAGTGTCCATGAGTGCCCATAAACTCGACCAAAAACTTCCAACAAATCGAGAATCCCTATCAGAAATAATAGACTTAGGCAATCCAAAATGCACCCAAACATTTTGAAAGAACAACTGTGTCGTTTGTTCTACTGTTACCTTCTTAGTACAAGGCATCACAATACACATCTTGCTAAAATGATCAACCACAACATAAAGATAATCATGACCTCTTCTCGACATAGGTAAACCACCAACGAAATCCATGGAAATACTTTCCCAAGGTCGAGAAGGAACTGGAAGTGGAGTGTACAAACCCAACTTTCGATTACTAGGTTTACTTGTAGCACACAACGAACATCCTTGAACATATCGCGAAACACTTTCATTCATCTTAGTCTAGTAGCAGTATCTTTGCAAATTAGCCACTGTCTTGCCTACACCAAAATGACCAGCAATAAGAGAAGAATGTGCTTCTCTTATGATGTTGATTCTTCCCCCCTGTGGAATACACAACTTGCCAAGATGATACAAGAGATTATTATGCACATGATAATCCAATTCTTCAACATGGTTAGAGTGGCACAAAGTTTCATACACTTCCTTAAAGTCAATATCTAAAGCATATTGCTCCACATAA
>ML793025.1:96095-127377 GCA_009831015.1 Picea engelmannii
GAAGAGATTTTCTTTCAAACCCATAATCCCACTTCATTCAAACTTGGGCCTAGAATGTGACCCAAAGTTGAGAAAAGGAGGCCCAAGAACTACACGTCTTCGCCCACAATCAAGATTGTAGTGTACAACTCTCAAATGGGTATCGAAATATGATTTAATACATGGAAACAGAGAACTGTGCTTTTCAACCCATAATCCCACTTCATTCAAACTCGGGCCTAGAACATGACCCGATGTTGAGAAAATGCGGCCCAAGAACTAAACATCTTCGCCCACAATCAAGGTTGCGGTGTACAACTCTCAAATGGGTATCCAAATATGATTTCATAAGTAGAAATAGAGAGCTTTGCTTTCCAACCCATAATCCCACTTTGTTCAAACTTGGGCCTAGAACCTGACCCGAAGGTGAGAAAAAGTGGCCCAAGAACTACACGTCTTCACGTGCAATCAAGACTGTGGTGTACAACTCTCAAATGGGTATCCAAATATGATTTCATACGTGGAAACAGAGAACTCTGCTTTCCAACCCATAATCCCACTTCGTTCAAACTTGGGCCTAGAACGTGACAGAAAACGTGAGAAAAAGAGGCCAAAGAACTACACGTCTTCACTCGCAATTAAGGTTGTGGTGTACAACTCTCAAATGGGTATTCAAATATGATTTCATACATGGAAACTTAGAGCTTTGCTTTCCAACCCCGAATCCGACTTCGTTCAAACTTGGGTCTAGAAAGTGACCGGAAGTTGAGAAAAAATGGCCCAGGAACTACACGTCTTCGCCCACAATCAAGGTTGTGGTGTACAACTTTCAAATGTGTATCCAAATATGATATCATACGTGGAAACGAAGAGCTTTGGTTTGCAAGCCATAATCCCACTTCGTTCAAACTTGGGCCTAGAACGTGACACGGAGTTGAGAAAAAACAGCCCAAGAACTGAACATCTTCACCCACAATCAAGACTGTAGTGTACAAATATCAAATGGGTATCCAAATATGATTTCATACGTGGAAAGAGAGAGATTTGGTTTCCAACCCATACTCCCACTTCGTTCAAACTTGGGCCTAGAACATCACCCGAAGTTGAGAAAAACTAGCCCGAGAACTACACGTCTTCGCCCGCAATCAAGGTTGTGGTGTCCAACTCTCAAATGGGTATCCAAATATGATTTCATACGTGGAAAGAGAGAGCTTTTCTTTCCAACCCATAATCCCACTTCGTTCAAACTTGGGCCTAGAACGTGACCCGAAGTTGAGAAAAGGAAGCCCAAGAACTACACGTCTTCTCCCACAATCAAGGTTGTAGTGTACAAATCTCAAATGGGTATCCAAACATGATTTCATACGTGAAAATGAAGAGCTTGGATTTCCAACCCATAATCCCACTTTGTTCAAACTTGGGCCTAGAACGTGACCCGAAGTCGAGAGAAAGCGGCCCAAGAACTACACGTCTTCGCTCGCAATCAAGGCTATGGTGTACAATTCTAAAATGGGTATCCAAATATGATTCCATACGTGGAAACTGAGAGATTTTCTTTCCAACCCATAATCCCACTTCGTTCAAACTTGGGCCTAGAAAGTGACCCAAAGTTGAGAAAAAGCGACCCAAGAACTACACGTCTTCTCCTACAATAAACTTTCTGGTGTACAACTTTCAAATGGGTATCCAAATATGATTTCATACATGGAAACAAAGAGCTTTTCTTTCCAACCCATAATCCGACTTCGTTCAAACTTGGGCCTAGAATGTGACCAAAAGTTGAGAAAAAGAGGCCCAAGAACTACACGTCTTCGTCCACAATCAAGATTGTAGTGTGCAGCTCTCAAATGGGTATCCAAATATGATTTCGTCAGTGCAAATAGGGAACTTTGTTTTTCAACCCATAATCCCACTTCGTTCAAACATAGGCCTGGAAGGGGACCCAAAGTTAAGAAAAAGTGGCCCAAGAACTACACGTCTTCTCCCGCAATCAGGACTGTGGTGTACAACTCTCAAATGGGTATGCAAATATGAGTTCGTACATGGAAACAAAGAGCTCTGCTTTCCAACCCATAATTCCACTTCGTTCAAACTTAGGTCTAGAACATGACCCGAAGTTCAGAAACAGTAACCCTAGAACTACATGTCTTATCCTCCAATCAAGATTGTGGTGTACAACTCTGAAATGGGTATCCAGATATGATTTCATACGTGGAAACATAGAGATTTTATTTCCAACCCATAATCCCACTTCTTTCAAACTTGGGCCTAGAACGTGACCCAAAGTTGAGAAAAAGAGGCCCAACAACTAGATGTCTTCGCCCGCAATCAAGACTATGATGTACAACTCTCAAATGGGTATTCAAATATGATTTCATATGTGGAAACATAAATGTTTTATTTCCAACCCATAATCCCACTTCGTTCAAACTTGGGCCTAGAACGTGACCTGAAGTTGGGAAAAAAATGCCCAAGAAGTAGAGGTCTTCACCCGCAATCAAGATTGTGGTGTACAACTCTCAAATGGGTATCCAAATATGATTTCATACTTGGAAACAAAGAGCTTTTCTATCCAACCCATAATCCCACTTCATTCAAACTTGGGCCTAGAACGTAACCCAAAGTTGAGAAAAAATGGCCCAAGAACTACACGTCTTCACCCACAATCAAGACTATGGTGTACAACTCTCAAAAGGGTATCCATATATGATTTCATACGTGGGAACCGGGAGCTTTGCTTTCCAAACCATAATACAACTTCGTTGAAACTTAGGCCGTGAACGTGACCCGAAGATTAGAAAAGGCGGCCCAAGAACTACACGTCTTCGCCCGCAATGAAGACTGTGGTGTACAGCTCTCAAATGGGTATCCAAATATTATTTCATACATGGAAACATAGAGCTTTGCTTTCCAACCCATAATACCACTTCATTCAAACTTGGGCCTAGAACGTGACTTGAAGTTGAGAAAAATTTGCCCAAGAACTACACTTCTTCGCCTACAATAAAAATCGTGGTGTACAACTCTAAAATTTTTATCCAAATATGATTCCATACATGGAAACATAGAGCTTTGCTTTCCAACCCATAATCCCACTTTGTTCAAGCTTGGGCCTAGAACGTGACCCGAGGTTGAGAAAAAGCGGCCCAAGAATGACACGTCTTCTCCCGCAATCAAGGCTATGGTGTACAACTCTCAAATGAGTATCCAAATATGATTTCATACGTGGAAACAAAGAGATTTGGTTTCCAACCCATACTCCCACTTCGTTCAAACTCGGGCTTAGAATGTGACCCGAAGTTGAGAAAAAGCGGCCAAAGAACTACATGTCTTCGCTTGCAATCAAGGTTGTGGTGTACAGCTCTCAAATGGTTATCCAAATATGTTTTCATACGTGGAAACAAAAAAATTTGCTTTCCAACCCATAATCCCACTTCGTTCAAACTTGGGCCTAGAACGTGACCCAAAGTTGAGAAAAAGCGGCACAAGAACTACACCTCTTCACCCACAATGAAGGTTGTGGTGTACAACTTTCAAATGGGTATCCAAATATGATTTCATACGTGGAAACAAAAAGATTTTCTTTCCAACCCATAATCCCACTTCATTCAAACTTGGGCATAGAATGTGACCCGAAGTTGATAATAAGAGGCCCAAGAACTACRCGTCTTTTCCCGCAATCAAGACTGTAGTGTACAACTCTCAAATGGGTATCGAAATATGATTTAATACATGGAAACAGAGAGCTGTGATTTTAAACCCATAATCCCACTTCATTCAAACCTGGGCCTAGAACATGATTCAAAGTTGAGAAAACGCAGCCCAAGAACTAAACATCTTCGCACGCAATCAAGGTTGTGGTGTACAACTCTGAAATGGGTATCCAAATATGATTTCATACATAGAAACGAAGAGCTTTTCTTTCCAAACCATAATCCCACTTCGTTCAAACTTGGGCCTAGAACTTGACCCAAAGTTGACAAAAAGCGACCCAAGAACTACACGTCTTCGCCCACAATCAAGACTATGTTGTACAACTCTCAAATGGGTATCTAAATATGATTTCATACGTGGAAACATAGAGCTTTTCTTTCCAACCCATAATCCCACTTCGTTCAAACTTGGGCCTAGAACGTGACATGAGGGTGAGAAAAAGAGGCCCAAGAACTACACGTCTTTGCTCACAATCAAGGTTGTGGTGTACAATTCTCAAATGGGTATCCAAATATGATTTCATATGTGGAAACAAAGAGCTTTTCTTTCCAACCCATAATCCCACTTCGTTCAAAATTAGGCCTAGAATGTGACTCGAAGTTGAGAAAAATTGGCCCAAGAACTACACATCTTCTCCCACAATCAAGGTTGTGGTGTACAACTGTCAAATGGGTATCCAAATCTGATTTCATATGTGGAAACGAAGCTTTTCTTTCCAACCCATAATCCCACTTTGTTCAAACTTGGGCCTAGAATGTGACCTTAAGTTGAGAAAATGCGGCCCAAGAACTACACGTCTTCGCCCACAATCAAGGTTGTGGTGTACAACTCTCAAATGGGTATCCAAATATGATTTCATACGTGGAAACTGAGAGCTTTGCATTCCAACCCCTAATCCCACTTCTTTCAAACTTGGGTCTAGAAAGTGACCAGAAGTTGAGAAAAAACGGCCCAAGAACTACACGTCTTCGCCCGCAATCAAGGTTGTGGTGTACAAATTTCAAATGTGTATCCAAATATGATTTGATACGTGGAAATGAAGAGCTTTGCTTTGCAACCCATAATCCCACTTCGTTCAAACTTGGGCCTGGAACGTGACCCAAAGTTGAGAAAAATCGGCCCAATAACTACACGTCTTCACCCACAATCAAGACTGTAGTGTACGAATATCAAATGGGTATCCAAATATGATTTCATACATGGAAACAAAGAGATTTGGTTTCCAACCCATACTCCCACTTCATTCAAACTTGGGCCTAGAACGTCACACGAAGTTGAGAAAAAGTACTCCAAGAACTACCCGTCTTCACCCGCAATCAAGGTTGTGGTGTACAACTCTCAAATGGGTATCCAAATATGATTTCATACGTGGAAAGAGAGAGCTTTTCTTTCCAACCCATAATCCCACTTCGTTCAAACTTGGGCTTAGAACGTGACCAGAAGTTGAGAAAAGGTGACCCAAGAACTACACGTCTTCTCCCGCAATCAAGGTTGTATGGTACAAATCTCTAATGGGTATCCAAATATGATTTCATACGTAGAAAAGAAGAGCTTTTCTTTCCAACCCATAATCCCACTTCGTTCAAACTTGGGCCTAGAACGTGACCCAAAGTTGAGAGAAAGCGGCCCAAGAACTACATGTCTTCGCTTGCAATCAAGGTTGTGGTGTACAATTCTAAAATGGGTATCCAAATATGATTTCATACGTGGAACCAGAGAGATTTGCTTCCCAGCCCATAATCCCACTTCATTCAAACTTGGGCCTACAAAGTGACCCGAAGTTGAGAAAAAACGGCCCAAGAACTAAATGTCTTCACCTGCATTCAATGTTGTCGTGTACAACTTTCAAATGGGTATCCAAATATGATTTCATACATGGAAACATAGAGCTTTGCTTTCCAACCCATAATCCTACTTCGTTCAAACTTGGGCCTAGAACGTGACCGAAAGTTGAGAAAAAGAGGCCCAAGAACTACACATCTTCACCCACAATCAAAACTATAGTGTACAACTCTCAAATGGGTATTCAAATATGATTTCGTAAGTGGAAACAGGGAACTACATGTCTTCTCCCGCAATCAGGACTGTGGTGTACAACTCTCAAATGGGTATCCAAATATGAGTTCATACGTGGAAACATAGAGCTTTACTTTCCAACTCATAATCCCACTTCGTTCAAACTTGGGCCTAGAAAGTGACCCGATGTTGAGAAGAAGCGGCACAAGAACTACACGTCTTCTTCCTCAATCAATAATGTGGTGTACAACTCTCAAATGGGTATGCAAATATTATTTCATATGTGGAGACATAGAGCTTTTCTTTCCAACCCATAATCCCACTTTGTTCAAACTTGGGCCTATAATGTGACCCGAAGTTGTGAAAAAGCGGCCCAAGAACTACACGTCTTCACCCGTACTCAATACTGTGGTGTACAAATCTAAAATCTGTATCCAAATATGATTTCATACATGGAAACTGAGAGCTTTTCTTTCCTACCCATAAACCCACTTCATTCAAGTTTTGGCCTAGAACGTGACCGAAGTTGAGAAAAAGAGGCTAAAGAAATAAACGTCTTCTCCCGCAATCAAGACTGTCTTGTAAGCCTCTCAAATGGGTATCTAAATATGATTTCATACATGGAAACAGAGAGCTTTTCTTTACAACCCATAATCACACTTCGTTCAAAATTGGGCCTAGAACGTGACCCGAAGTTGAGAAAAAACGGCCCTATAACTACATGTCTTCTCCTACAATCAAGACTATGGTGTACAACTTTGAAATGGGTGTCCAAATATGATTTGATACGTGGAAACATAGAGCTTTCCTTTCCAAACCATAATCCCACTTCTTTCAAACCTGGGCCTAGAACATCACCCGAAGTTGAGAAAAAGCGGCCCAAGAACTACAAGTCCTCGCTCACAATTAAGACTATGGTGTACAACTCTCAAATGGGTATCTAAATATGATTTCATACATGGAAATAGAGAACTTTGTGTTTCGACCCATAATCCCACTTCATTCAAACCTTGGCTTAGAATGTGACCCGAAGTTGAGAAAAAGCAGCCCAAGAACTACGCATTTTCGCCCGCAATCAAAACTGTAGTGAACAACTCTCAAATGGGTATCCAAATATGATTTCATATGTAGAAATGAAGAACTTTGCATTTCAACCCATCATCCGAGTTCGTTCAAATTTGGGCCTAGAACGTGACCCGAAGTTGAGAAAAAGCATCCCAAGAACTACTCATCTTCGCCCACAATCAAGACTGTGTTGTACATATCTCAAATGGGTATCCAAATATGATTTACTACGTGGAAACATAGAACTTATCTTTTCAACCCATAATCCCACTTCATTCAAACTTGTAATTAGAACATGACCCGAAATTGAGAAGAAGCGGCCCAAGAACTACATGTCTTCACCTGCAATCAAGACTATAGTGTACAACTCTCAAATGGGTATGCAAATATGATTTCATACGTGGAAACATAGAGCTTTGCTTTTCAACCCATAATCCCACTTTGTTCAAACTTGGGCCTAGAACGTGACACGAAGTTGAGAAAAAGTGGCCCAAGAACTACACGTCTTCCCGTGCAATCAAGACTGTGGTGTACAACTCTCAAATGGGTATCCAAATATAATTACATACGTGGAAACGGAGAACTCTGCTTTCCAAGCCATAGTCCCACTTTGTTCAAACTTGGGCCTAGAACGTGACACGAACGTGAGAAAAAGAGGCCCAAAAACTACACGTCTTCACTCGCAATTAAGGTTATGGTGTACAACTCTCAAATGGGTGTCCAAATATGATTTCATATGTGGAAACAGAGAGCTTTGCTTTCCAACCCATAATCCCACTTCGTTCAAACTTAGGCCTAAAATGTGACCTGAAGTTCAGAAAAAGTGGCCCAAGAACTACACGTCTTCTCCCGCAATAAAGGCTGTGGTGTACAACTGTCAAATGGGTATCCAAATCTGATTTCATACGTGGAAACAAAGATTTTCTTTCCAACCCATAATCCAACTTCGTTCAAACTTGGGCCTAGAACGTGACCTGAAGTTGAGAAAATGCGGCCCAAGAACAACACGTCTTCGCCCACAATCAAGGTTGTGGTGTACAACTCTCAAATGGGTATCCAAATATGATTTCATACGTGGAAACAAAGAGCTTTGCATTCCAACCCCTAATCCCACTTCTTTCAAACTTGGGTCTAGAAAGTGACCCGAAGTTGAGAAAAACGACCCAAGAACTACACGTCTTCGCCCACAATCAAGGTTGTGGTGTACAACTTTCAAATGTGTATCCAAATATGATTTCATACGTGGAAACGAAGAGCTTTGGTTTGCAACACATAATCCCACTTCATTCAAACTTGGGCCTAGAATGTGACACGAAGTTGAGAAAAAGCGGCTCAAGAAATACACGTTTTCACCCACAATCAAGACTGTAATGTACAAATATCAAATGGGTATCCAAATATGATTTCATACATGGAAACAGAGAGATTTGGTTTCCAACCCATACTCCCACTTCGTTCAAACTTGGGCCTAGAACGTCACCTGAAGTTGAGAAAAAGTAGCCCAAGAACTACACATCTTTGCCCGCAATCAAGGTTGTGGTGTCCAACTCTCAAATGGGTATCCAAATATGATTTCATAAGTGGAAAGAGAGAGCTTTTCTTTCCAACCCATAATGCCACTTCGTTCAAACTTAGGCCTAGAATGTGACCCGAAGTTGAGAAAAGGCAGCCCAAGAACTACACGTCTTCTCCCACAATCAAGGTTGTAGTGTACAAATCTTAAATCGGTATCCAAACATGATTTCATACGTGGAAAGGAAGAGCTTTGATTTCCAACCCATAATCCCACTTTGTTCAAACTTGGGCCTAGAACGTGACCCGAAGTTGAGAGAAAGTGGCCCAAGAACTACATGTCTTCGCTCACAATCAAGGCTRTGGTGTACAATTCTAAAATGGGTATCCAAATATGATTTCATATGGAAACAGAGAGATTTTCTTTCCAACCCATAATCCCATTTTGTTCAAACTTGGGCCTAGAAAGTGACCCGAAGTTGAGAAAAAATGGCCCAAGAACTACACGTCTTCTCCTGCAATAAAGKTTCTGGTGTACAACTTTCAAATGGGTATCCAAACATGATTTCTTACATGGAAACAAAGAGATTTTCTTTCCAACGCATAATCTGACTTCGTTCAAACTTGGGACTAGAACGTGACCGAAAGTTGAGAAAAAGAGGCCCAAGAACTATACGTCTTCGCCCACAATCAAGATTGTAGTGTACAACTCTCAAATGGGTATCCAAATGTGATTTCGTCAGTGCAAATAGGGTACTTTGTTTTTCAACCCATAATCCCACTTCGTTCAAACTCGGGCCTGGAAGGGGACCCAAAGTTAAGAAAAAGTGGCCCAAGAACTACACGTCTTCTCCCACAATCAGGACCGTGGTGTACAACTCTCAAATGGGTATCCAAATATGAGTTCGTACATCGAAATGGGGAAGTTTGCTTTTCAACCCATAATCTCACTTCGTTCAAACTTGGGCCTGGAACGTGACCCGAAGTTGAGAAAATGTGACCCAGGAACTACACGTCTTCACCCGCAATCAAGACTGTCGTGTACAACTCTCAAATGGGTGTCCAAATATGATTTCATAAGTGGAAACAGGGAACTTTTCTTTTCAACCCATAATACCACTTCGTTCAAACTTGGACCTGGAACGTGACCTGAAGTTGCGAAAAAGTGGCCCAAGAACTATACGTCTTCTCCCGCAATCAAGATTTCGGTGAACAACTCTCAAATGGATATCCAAATATGATTTCATACGTGGAAACAGAGAGATTTGCTTTCCAACCCATAATCCCACTTTGTTCAAACTTAGGCCTAGAACGTGACCCGAAGGTGAGAAAAAGCGACCCAAGACCTACATGTATTTGCTTGCTATGAAGGTTGTGGTGTACCACTCTCAAATGGGTATCCAAATATTATTTCATATGTGGAAACAGAGAGCTTTGATTTTCAACCCATAATCCCACTTCGTTCAAACTTGATCCTAGAACGTGACCCAAAGTTGAGAAAAAATGGCCCAAGAACTACACGTCTTCTCCTGCAATCAAGGTTGTCATGTACAAATCTCAAATAGGTATCCAAATATGATATCATACGTGGAAACGAAGAGATTTCCTTTCCAACCCATAATCCCACTTCATTCAAACTTGGGCCTAGAATGTGACCCGAAGTTGAGAAAAAGAGCCCCAAGAACTACACGTCTTCGCCCGCAATCAAGGCTATGGTGTACAAATCTCAAATGGGTATCCAAATATGATTTCATATGTTGAAATAAAGAGCTCTTCTTTCCAACCCATAATCCCACTTCATTCAAACTTGGGTCTATAACGTGACCCGAAGTTCAGAAAAAGCATCCCTAGAACTACATGTCTTCTCCTGCAATCAAGATTGTGGTGTACAACTCTGAAATGGGTATCCAAATATGATTTCATACGTGGAAACATAATGCTTTTCATTCAAGCCCCTTAATCCCACTTTCTTTCAAACTTCGGCGTATAACGTGACCCGAAGTTGAGAAAAAGTGGCCCAAGAACTACACGTCTTCGCCAGTACTCAATATTGTGGTGTACAACTCTCAAATCGGTATCCAAATATGTTTTCATACTTGGAAACAAAGATCTTTTCTTTCCAACCCATAATCCCAATTCTTTCAAACTTGGGCCTAGAAAGTGACCGAAGTTGAGAAAAAGAGGCCAAAAAACTACATGTGTTCGCCTGCAATCAAGACTGTGGTGTACAACTCTCAAATGGGTATCCAAATATGATTTCATACGTGGAAACAAAGAGCTTTGCTTTCCTACCCATAATCCCACTTCGTTCAAACTTGGGCCTAGAACGTGACCCGAAGTTGAGAAAAAACGGCCCTAGAACTACATTTCTTCTCCTGCAATCAAGACTCTGGTGTACAACTCTGAAATGGGCATCCAAATATGATTTCATATGTGGAAACAGAGAGATTTTCTTTCCAACCCCTAATCCCAGTTCATTCAAACTTGGGCCTAGAACGTGACCCGAAGGTGAGAAAAAGAGTCCCAACAACTACATGTCTTCGCCCGCAATCAAGATTGTGGTGTATAACTCTCAAATGGCTATACAAATCTGATTTCATAGGTGGAAACAAAGATCTTTGCTTTCTAACCCATAATCCCACTTTGTTCAAACTTGGGCCTAGAACATGACCCAAAGTTGGGAAAAAACAGCGCAAGAAGTAGACGTCTTCACCCGCAATCAAGGTTGTGGTAAACAACTCTCAAATGGGTATCGAAATATCATTTCATACATGTAAACAAAGAGCTTTTCTTTCCAACCCATAATCCCACTTTGTTCAAATATGATTTCATATGTGGAAACTGAGAACTTTGCCTTTCAACTCGTAATCCTAGTTCGTTCAAACTTGGACCTAGAACGAGACACGAAGTTGAGAAAAAGCGTCCCAAGAAATACGCATCTTCACCCGCAATTAAGACTGTAGTGTACAACTCTCAAACGGGTATCCAAATATGATTTCATATGTGGAAATGGAGAACTTTGCGTTTCAACCCATAATCCCACTTCGTTCAAACTTGGGCCTAGAACGTGACCCGAAGAAGAGAAAAAGCGTCCCACAAACTACGCGTTTTCGCCCGCAATCAAAATTGTAGTGTACAACTCTCAAATGGGTATCCAAATATGATTTCATACATGGAAATAAAGAACTTTGTGTTTCAAACCATAATCTCACTTCGTTCAAACTTGGGCCTAGAACCTGACCCGAAGTTGAGAAAAAGCTTCCCAAGAACTACGCGTCTTCACCCGCAATCAAGACTGTAGTGTACAAATCTCAAATGGGCATCCAAACATGATTTCATACGTTGAAACAGAGAACTTTGGGTTTCAACCCATAATCCCACTTCGTTCAAACTTGGGCCTAGAAAGTGACCCGAAGTTGAGAAAAAGTGGCCCAAGAACTACGCATCTTCGCGCACAATCAAGACTATAGTGTACAACTCTCAAATCGGTATCCAAATATGATTTCATACCTGGAAACAGAGAACTTTGCTTGTCAACCCATAATCCCACTTCATTCGAACTTGGGCCTAGAACATGATCTGAAGTTGAGAAAAAGCGTCCCAAGAACTACGCTTCTTCACCCCCAATCAAGACTATATTGTACAACTCTCAAATGGGTATCCAAATATGATTTCATACGTGGAAACGAAGAAATTTGTGTTTCAAACCATAATCCCACTTCGTTCAAACTTGGGCCTAGAAGGTGACCCGAAGTTGAGCAAAAGAGGCCCAATAACTACATGTCTTCTCCTGCAATCAAGACTATAGTGTACAGCTCTCAAATGGGTATCCAAATATGCTTTGATACGTGGAAACGGAGAACATTACGTTTCAACCCATAATCCCACTTCGTTCAAACTTGGGCCCAGAACATGACCTGAAGTTGAGAAAAAGCGGCCCAAGAACTACACCTCTTTGCCCGCAATCAAGTCTATAGTGTACAACTCTCAAATGGGTATCCAAATATGATTTCTTACGTCGAAACAGAGAACTTTGCATTTCAACCCATAATACCACTTCATTCAATCTTGGGCCTAGAACGTGACCCAAAGTTAACAAAAAGAGGCCAAAGAACTACACTTCTTCGCCCGCAATCAATATTGTAGTTTACAACTCTCAAATGGGTATCCAAATATGATTTCATACGTGGAAATGAAGAACTTTGTATTTCAACCAATAATCCCACTTTGTTCAAACTTGGGCCTAAAATGTGTCCTGAAGTTGAGAAAAAGCGGCCCAAGAACTGCACATCTTCGTCTGCAATCAAGATTGTAGTATACAACTCTCAAATGGGTATCCATATATGATTTCATACGTGGAAATGCAGAATTTTGCGTTTCAACCAATAATCCCACTTCGTTCAAACTTGGACCTAGAACGTGACCCAAAGTTGAAAAGAAGAGGCCCAAGAACTAAACGTCTTCGCTCGCAATCAAGATTGCAGTGTACAACTCTCAAATGGGTATCCAAATATGATTTCATGCGTGGAAACAAAGAACATTGTGTTTCAACCCATAATACCACTTCGTTCAAAATTAGGCCTAGAATGCCACCCGTAGTTGAGAAAAAACGGCCCAAGAAATACACGTCTTCGCCCGCAATCAAGACTGTAGTGTACAACTCTCAAATGGGTATCCAAATATGATTTCATACGTGGAAACGAAGAACTTTGTGTTTCAACCCATAATACCACTTCGTTCAAACATAGTCCTAGAACGTGACTCGAAGTTGAGAAAAAGCATCCCATGGAATACACGTCTTTGCCCGGAATCAAGATTGCAGTGTACAACTCTCTAATGGGTATCCAAATATGATTTCTCACATGGAAACGAATAACTTTGTATTTCAACCCATAATCCCACTTCATTCAAACTTAGGCCTAGAATGTGACCCGAAGTTTAGAAAAATCTTCCCAGGAACTACACGTCTTCGCCCGCAATCAAAACTGTAGTGTACAACTCTCAAATGGGTATCCAAATGTGATTTCATACATGGAAACAAAGAATTTTACATTTCAACCCATAATCCCACTTCGTTCAAACTTGGGCCTAGAACGTGACCCGAAGTTGAGAGAAAGCGTCCCAATAACTACGCTTCTTCGCCCGCAATTAATATTTTATTGTTCAACTCTCAAATGGGTATCCAAAAATGATTTCATACATGGAAACGAAGAACTTTGCGTGTCAACCCATAATCCCACTTCGTTCAAACTTGGGCCTAGAACGTGACCCAAAGTTGAGAAAAAACGACTGAAGAACTACACGTCTTTGCTCGCAATCAAGACTGTAGTGTACAACTCTCAAATGGGTATCCAAAAATGATGTCATACGTGGAAGAGAAGAACTTTGTTTTCCAACCCATAAGACCACTTCGTTCAAACTTGGGCCTAGAACTCAACCCGAAGTTGAGAAAAAGCGGCCGAAGAACTACATGTCTTCGCCTGTAATCAAGATTGTAGTGTGAAACTCTCAAATGGGTATCCAAATATGATTTCATACGTGGAAACAAAGAACTTTATGTTTCAGCCCATAATCCCACTTCGTTCAAAATTGGGCCTAGAATGCGACCCGCAGTTGAGAAAAAGCGGCCGAAGAAATACACGTCTTCGCCCGCAATCAAGACTGTAGTGTACAACTCTCAAATGGGTATCCAAATATGATTTCATACGTGGAAACAAAGAGCTTTTTGTTTCAACCCATAATACCACTTCGTTCAACCATGGTCCTAGAACGTGACCCGAAGTTGAGAAAAAGCATACCATGGAATACACGTCTTCGCTCGGAATCAAGATTGTAGCGTACAACTCTCTAATGGGTATCCAAATATGATTTCTTACGTGGAAACGAAGAACTTTGCGTTTCAATCCATAATCCCACTTTGCTCAAACTTGGGCCTAGAATGTGACTCAAAGTTTAGAAAATCGGCCCAAGAAATACACGTCTTCACCCACAATCAAAACTGTAGTGTACAACTCTCAAATGGGTATCCAAATGTGATTTCATATGTTGAAACAGAGAACTTTACATTTCAACCCATAATCCCACTTCGTTCAAACTTGGGCCTAGAACGTGACCCGAAGTTGAGAGAAAGCGTCCCAATAACTACACGTCTTCGCCCTCAATCAAGATTGTATTGTACAACTCTCAAATGGGTATCAAAAAATGATTTCATACATGGAAACGAAGAACTTTGCGTGTCAACCCATAATCACACTTCGTTCAAACTTGGGCCTAGAACGTGACCCAAAGTTGAGAAAAAACGGTCGAAGAACTACATGTCTTCGCTCCCAATCAAGACTGTAGTGTACAACTCTCAAATGGGTATCCAAAAATGATTTCATACGTGGAAGATAAGAACTTTGTTTTTCAACCCATAATACCACTTCGTTCAAACTTGGGCCTAGAACTCGACCCGAAGTTGAGAAAAAGCGGCCCAAGAACTACACGTCTTCGCCTGTAATCAAGATTGTAGTGTACAACTCTCAAATGGATATCCAAATATGATTTCATGCGTGGAAACAAAGAACTTTGTGTTTCAACCCATAATACCACTTCGTTCAAAATTGGGCCTAGAACGCGACCCGTAGTTGAGAAAAAGCGGCCCAAGAGATACACATCTTCGCCCGCAATCAAGACTATAGTGTACAACTCTCAAATGGGTATCCAAATATGATTTCATACGTGGAAACGAAGAACTTTGTGTTTCAACCCATAATACCACTTCGTTCAAACATGGTCCTAGAACGTGACCCGAAGTTGAGAAAAAGCATCCCATGGAATACACCTCTTCACTCGGAATCAAGACTGTAGTGTAAAACTCTCTAATGGGTATCCAAATATGATTTCTTACGTGGAAACGAAAAACTTTGCATTTCAACCCAATCCCACTTCGTTCAAACTTGGGCCTAGAATGTGACCCGAAGTTTAGAAAAAGTGGCCCAAGAACTACACGTCTTTGCCCGCAATCAAAACTATAGTGTACAACTCTCAAATGGGTATCCAAATGTGATTTCATACGTGGAAATAGAGAACTTTACATTTCAACCCATAATCCCACTTCGTTCAAACTTGGGCCTAGAACGTGACCCGAAGTTGAGAGAAAGTGACCCAATAACTATGTGTCTTCGCCCACAGTCAAGATTGTATTGTGGAACTCTCAAATGGGTATCCAAAAATGATTTCATACATGGAAACGAAGAACTTTGCGTGTCAACCCATAATACGACTTCGTTCAAACTTGGGCCTAGAACGTGACCCAAAGTTGAGAAAAAGCAGCCCAAGAACTACATGTCTTTGCCCGCAATACAGACAGTAGTGGACAACTCTCAAATGGGTATCCAAATATGATTTCATATGTCGAAACGAAGAACTTTGTGTTTCAACCCATACTCCCACTTCGGTTAAACTTGGGGCTAGAACGTGACCCAAAGTTGAGAAAAAGTAGCCTAAGAACTACACGTCTTCGCCCACAATCAAGACTATAGTGTACAACTCTCAATTGGGTATCCAAATATGATTTCATACGTGGAAACAAAGAACTTTTCTTTTCAACCCATAATCCCACTTCATTCAAACTTCCGTCTAGAACGTGACACAAAGTGGAGAAAAAGTGGCCCAAGAACTACATGTCTTCATCCGCAATCAAGACTGTAGTGTACAACCCTCAAATGGGTATCCAAATATGATTTCATACATGGGAATAAAGAACTTTGCGTTTCAACCCATTATCCCACTTAGTTCAAACTTGCGCCTAGAACGTGACATGAAGTTGAGAAAAAGCGTCCAAACTTGGGCCTAGAACATGACTCGAAGTTGAGACCAAGCGACCCAAGAACTACGTGTCCTCGTCTGCAATTAAGATTGTAGTGTACAACTCTCAAATGGGTATTCAAATATGTTTTCATATGTGGAAACGGAGAACTTTGCATTTCAACCCATAATCCCACTTCATTCAAACTTGGGCCTAAAACGTGACCAGAAGTTGAGAAAAAGCGTCCCAAGAACTACACATATTCGCCCGCAGTCAAGACTATAGTGTATAACTCTCAAATGGGTATCCAAATATAATTTCATATGTGGAAATGAAGAACTTTGCGTTTCAACCCATAATCCCACTTTGTTCAAACTTGGGCCTAGAACGTGACCCGAAGTTGAGAAAAAACGTCTCAAGAACTACGTGGCTTTCCCCACAATCAAGACTATAGTGTACAACTCTCAAGTGGATATCCAAATATGATTTCATACGTGGAAAAAAAGAACTTTGTGTTTCAACCCATAACCCCACTTCGTTCAAACCTTGGCCTAGAACGTGACCTGAAGCTGAGAAAAAGCGGCCCAAGAAATACACGTCTTTGCCTAGAATCAAGACTGTAGTGTACAACTCTCAAATGGGTATCCAAATACGATTTCATATGTGGAAACGAAGAACTTTGCGTTTCAACCCATAATCCCACTTCGTTCAAATTTGCGCCTAGAACGTGACACGAAGTTGAGAAAAAGCGGCACAAGAACTGCATGTCTTCGACCGCAATGAAGACTATAGCGTACAACTCTCAAATGGGTATCCAAATATAATTTAATACGTTCAAAAGAAGAACTTTTCTTTTCAACCCATAATCCCACTTTGTTCAAACTTGGGCCTAGAACGTGACCCGAAGTTGAGAAAAAAAGTCATAAGAACTACGCGTCTTCGCCCGCAATCAAGATTGTAGTTTACAACTCTCAAATGGGTATCCAAATATGATTTCATACGTGGAAATGGAGAACTTTGTGTTTCAACCCATAATCCCACTTCGTTCAAACTTGGGCCTAGAACGTGACACGAAGTTGAGAAAAAGCAGCCCAACTACACGTCTTTGCCCAAAATCAAGATTGTAGTGTACAACTATCAAATGGGTATCTAAATATGATTTCATACTTGGAAACAGTGAACTTTGCTTTTAAACCCATAATCCCACTTTGTTCAAACTTGGGCATAGAATGTGACCCAAAGTTGACAAAAAACGGCCCAAGAAATACACGTCTTCGTCCGCAATCAAGGTTGTGGTGTACAACTCTCAAATGGGTATCCAAATATGATTTCATACGTGGAAACGGAGAGCTTTGCTTTCCAACCCATAATCCCACTTCGTTCAAACTTGGGGCTAGAAAGTAACCCAAAGTTGAGAAAAAACGACCCAAGAACTACACGTCTTCACCCGCAATCAAGGTTGTGGTGTACAACTCTCAAATGGGTATCAAAATATGATTTCATACATGGAAACGAACAACCCATAATCTCACTTCATTCAAACTTGGGCCTAGAACATGACCCAAAGTTGAGAAAAAGTGACCCAAGAACTACACGTCTTCACCCACAATCAAGACTGTAGTGTACGAATATCAAATGGGTATCGAAATATGATTTCATACATGGAAATAGAGAGCTTTGCTTTTTATCCCATAATCCCACTTCATTTAAACTTGGGCCTAGAACGTCACCCGAAGTTGAGAAAATGTGGCCCAAATATAATTTCAAATACGTGGTCTCTAATGTACAACTCTCAAATGGGTATTCAAATATGATTTCACACTTGGAAACAAAGAACTTTGCTTTTCAACCCATAATCCCACTTCGTTCAAACTTGGGCCTAGAACATGACCCAAAGTTGAGCAAAAGAGGCCCAAGAACTACACGTCTTCGCCCGCAATCAAGACTGTAGTGTACAACTCTCAAATGGGTATCCAAATATGATTTCATACATGGAAACAGATAAGTTTGGATTTCAACCCATAATCCCCCTTTTTTCAAACTTGGGCCTAGAACGTGACCCGAAGTTGAGAAAAAGAGGATGAAGAACTACATGTCCTCGCCCACAATCAAGACTGTAGTGTACAACTTGCAAATGGGTATCTAATCTAAATTTCATACGTGGAAACAAAGAACTTTGCTTTTCAACCCATAATACCACTTTGTTCAAACTTGGGCCTAGAACGTGACCCAAACTTGAGAAAAAGCAGTCGAAAAACTACACTTCTTTGCCCGCAATCAATGTTGTGGTGTACAACTCTCAAATGGGTATCCAAATATGATTTTGTATGTGGAAACATGGAACTTTTCTTTTCAACCCGTAATCCCACTTCCTTCAAACTTGGGCCTGGAACGTGAGCCGAAGTTGAGAAAAAGTGGCCCAAGAACTACATGAATTCGCCTGCAATCAAGACTATGGTGTACAACTCTCAAATGGGTATCCGAATATGATTTCGTAAATCGAAAAGGAGAGCTTTGCTTTCTAACGCATAATCCCACTTCTTTCAATCTTGGGGCTAGAACGTGACCCGAAGTTGAGAAAGAGCGGCCCAATAACTACACGTCTTCGCCAACAATCATGTTGTGGTGTACTACTCTCAAATGGGTATCCAAATATGATTTCATACATAGAAACAGAGAGCTTTTCTTTCCAACCCATAATCCCACTTCATTCAAACTTGGCCCTAGAACTTGACCCAAAGTTGAGAAAAAGTGGCCCAAGAACTACACGTCTTCACTCGCAATCAAGGTTGTGGTGTACAACTCTCAAATGGGTATCCAAATATGATTTCATGCGTGGAAACAGAGAGCTTTTCTTTCCAACCCATAATCCCACTTCGTTAAAACTTGAACCTAGAACGTGACCTGAAGACTGCACGTCTTCGCCCGCAATGAATGTTGTGGTGTACAACTCTCAAATGGGTATCCAAATAAGATTTCATACGTGGAAACAAAGAGCTTTTCTTTCAAACCCATAATCCCACTTCTTTCAAACTTGGGACTAGAACGTGACCCGAAGTTGAGAAAAAAACGGCCCAAGAATTACACGTATTCACCCACAATCAAGACCGTTGTGTACAACTCTCAAATGGGTATCGAAATATGATTTCATAAGTGAAAACAGAGAGCTTTGCTTTCCAGCCCATAATCCCACTTCATTCAAACTTGGGCCTAGAACATGACACGAACGTGAAAAAAAGAGGCCCAAGAACTACACGTCTTCGCTCGCAATCAAGGTTGTGGTGTACAACTCTCAAATGGGTATCCAAATATGATTTCATATGTGGAAACGGAGAGCTTTGCTTTCCAACCCATAATCCCACTTCGTTGAAAATTAGGCCTAGAATGTGACCCAACTTCGTTCAAACTTGCGTCGTGAACGTGACCCGAAGTTTAGAAAAATCGGCCCAAGAACTACATGTCTTCGCCCGCAATCAAGACTGTGTTTTACATCTCTCAAATGGGTATCCAAATATGATTTCATACGTGGAAACAAAGAGCTTTGCTTTCCAACCCATAATCCCACTTCATTCAAACTTGGGCCTAGAACGTGATCGAAGTTGAGGAAAAGAGGCCAAAGAACTACATGTCTTCGCCTGCAATCAAGACTATGGTGTACAACTCTCAAATGGGTATCCAAATATGATTTCATACGTGGAAAAGAAGAGCTTTGCTTTCCAACCCATAATCCAACTTCGTTCAAACTTGGCTCTAGAACGTGACCCGAAGTTGAGAAAAAACGGCCCTAGAACTACATGTCTTCTCCTGCAATCATGATTGTGGCGTACAACTCTGAAATGGGTATCCAAATATGATTTGATACGTGGAAACAAAGATCTTTTCTTTACAACCGATAATCCCACTTCTTTCAAACTTGGGCCTATAACGTGACCCGAAGCTGAGAAAAAGAGGCCCAACAACTACACGTCTTCGCTCGCAATCAAGACTGTGGTGTACAACTCTCAAATGGGTATCCAAGTATGATTTCATACGTGGAGACATAAATGTTTTCTTTCCAACCCATAATCCCACTTCATTCAAACTTGGGCCTAGAACGTGACCCGAAGTGCGGAAAAAGAGACCCAAGAAGTAGACGTCTTCACCCGCAATCACCATTGTGGTGTACAACTTTCAAATGGGTATCCAAATATGATTTCATACTTGGAGACAGAGAGCTTTTCTTTCCAACCCATAATCCCACTTCGTTCAAACTTGGGCCTAGAACATGACCCAAAGTTGAGAAAAAACGGCCCAAGAACTACACGTCTTCACCCACAATCAAGAATGTGTACAACTCTCAAAAGGGTATCCAAATATGATTTCATACGTGGAAACATAGAGCTTTTCTTTCCAACCCATAATCCCACTTCATTCAAACTTGGGCCTAGAACGTGACCTGAAGTTGAGAAAAAGCCGCCCAAGAACTACACGTCTTCGCCTGCAATAAACATTGTGGTGTACAACTCTCAAATGGGTATCCAAATATGATTCGATACGTGGAAACATACAACTTTGGTTTCCAACCCATAATCCCACTTCGTTCAAAATTGGGCCTAGAACGTGACACGAAGTTGAGAAAAAGCGGCCCAAGAATGACATGTCTTCTCCCGCAATCAAGGCTATGGTGTACAACTCTAAAATGGGTATCCAAATATGATTTCATACGTGGAAACAAAGATCCTTGCTTTCCAACCCATAATCCCACTTCGTTCAAACTCGGGCCGAGAACATGACCTAAAGTTGAGAAAAAACGGCCCAAGAACTACACGTCTTCGTCCACAATCAAGGTTGTGGTGTACATATTTCAAATGGGTATCCAAATATGATTTCATACGTGGAAATGAAGATCTTTTATTTCAAACCCATAATCCCACTTCATTCAAACTTGGGCCTAGAATGTGACCCGAAGTTGAGAAAAAGAGGCCCAAGAACTACACGTCTTCGCCCGCAATCAAGACTGTAGTGTACACCTCTCAAATGGGTATCGAAATATGGTTTAATACATGGAAATAGAGAACTGTGCTTTTCAACCCATAATCCCACTTCATTCAAACTTGGGCCTAGAACATGACCCGATGTTGAGAAAACGCTTCCCAAGAACTAAACATCTTCGCCCACAATCAAGGTTGTGGTGTACAACTCTCAAATGGGTATCCAAATATGATTTCATAAGTAGAAATAGAGAGCTTTGCTTTCCAACCCATAATCCCACTTCGTTCAAACTTCGGCCTAGAACCTGACCCGAAGGTGAGAAAAAGTGGCCCAAGAACTACACATCTTCGCGTGCAATCAAGACTGTGGTGTACAACTCTCAAATGGGTATCCAAATATGATTTCATACGTGGAAACGGAGAACTCTGCTTTCCAACCCATAATCCCACTTCGTTCAAACTTGGGCCTAAAACGTGCCACGAACGTGAGAAAAAGAGGCCCAAGAACTACACTTCTTCACTCGCAATTAAGGTTGTGGTGTACAACTCTCAAATGGGTATTCAAATATGATTTCATACGTGGAAACTTAGAGCTTTGCTTTCGAACCCCGAATTCGACTTTGTTCAAACTTGGGTCTAAAAAGTGACTGGAAGTTGAGAAAAAACGACCCAAGAACTACACGTCTTCACCCGCAATCAAGGTTGTGGTGTACAACTTTCAAATGTGTATCCAAATATGATTTCATATGTGGAAACGAAGAGCTTTGGTTTGCAACCCATAATCCCACTTCGTTCAAACTTGGACCTAGAACGTGACACGAAGTTGAGAAAAAGTGGCCTAAGAACTGCACGTCTTCACCCACAATCAAGACTGTAGTGTACGAATATCAAATGGGTATCCAAATATGATTTCATACGTGGAAAGAGAGAGATTTGGTTTCCAACCCATACTCCCACTTCGTTCAAACTTGGGCCTAGAACATCACTCGAAGTTGAGAAAAAGTAGCCCAAGAACTACACATCTTCGCCCGCAATCAAGGTTGTCGTGTCCAACTCTCAAATAGGTATCCAAATATGATTTCATACGTGGAAAGAGAGAGCTTTGCTTTCCAACCCATAATCCCACTTCGTTCAAACTTGGGCCTACAACGTGATCCGAAGTTGAGAAAAGGCAGCCCAAGAACTACACGTCTTCTCCCACAATCAAGGTTGTAGTGTACAAATCTCAAATGGGTATCCAAACATGATTTCATACGTGGAAATGAAGAGCTTGGATTTCCAACCCATAATCCCACTTTGTTCAAACTTGGGCCTAGAACGTGACCCAAAGTCGAGAGAAAGCGGCCCAAGAACTACACGTCTTCGCTCGCAATCAAGGCTATGGTATACAATTCTAAAATGGGTATCCAAATATGATTTCATACGTGGAAACAGAGAGATTTTCTTTCCAACCCATAATCCCACTTCGTTGAAACTTAGGCCTAGAAAATGACCCGAAGTTGAGAAAAAGCAGCCCAAGAACTACATGTCTTCTCCTGCAATAAAGTTTATGGTGTACAACTTTCAAATGGGTATCCAAATATGATTTCATACATGGAAACAAAGAGCTTTTCTTTCCAATCCATAATCCGACTTCGTTCAAACTTGGGCCTAGAATGTGACCGAAAGTTGAGAAAAAGAGGCCTAAGAACTACATATATTCGCCCATAATCAAGATTGTAGTGTACAATTCTCAAATGGGTATCCAAATATGATTTCGTCAGTGCAAATAGGGAACTTTGTTTTTCAACCCATAATACCACTTCATTCAAACTTGGGCCTGGAAGGGGACCCAAAGTTAAGAAAAATTGGTCCAAGAACTACACGTCTTCTCCCGCAATCAGGACTGTTGTGTACAACTCTCAAATGGGTATCCAAATATGAGTTCGTACACGGAAACAAAGAGCTCTGCTTTCCAACCCATAATTCCACTTCCTTCAAACTTGGGTCTAGAACGTGACCCGAAGTTCAGAAAAAGCAGCCCTAGAACTACATGTCTTCTCCTGCAATCAAGATTGTGGTGTACAACTATGAAATGGGTATCCAAATATGATTTAATACATGGAAACATAGAGATTTTCTTTCCAACCCAAAATCCCACTTTTTTCAATCTTGGGCCTAGAACGTGACTCAAAGTTGAGAAAAAGAGGCCCAACAACTAGATGTCTTCGCCCGCAATCAAGACTATGGTGTACAACTCTCAAATGGGTATCCAAATATGATTTCACATGTGGAAACATAAATCTTTTATTTCCAACCCATAATCCCACTTCGTTCAAACTTGGGCCTAGAACGTGACCCGAACTTGGGAAAAAATTGCCCAAGAAGTAGAAGTCTTCACCCACAATCAAGATTGTGGTGTACAACTCTCAAATGGGTATCCAAATATGATTTCATACTTGGAAACACAGAGCTTTTCTTTCCAACCCATAATCCCACTTCGTTCGAACTTGGGCCTAGAACGTGACCCAAAGTTGAGAAAAAATGGCCCAAGAACTACACGTCTTCACCCACAATCAAGACTATGGTGTACAACTCTCAAAAGGGTATCCAAATATGATTTCATACGTGGGAACCGAGAGCTTTGCTTTCCAAACCATAATACAACTTCGTTGAAACTTAGGCCGTGAACATGACCCGAAGATTAGAAAAGGTGGCCCAAGAACTACACGTCTTCGCGCGCAATGAAGATTGTGGTGTACAGCTCTCAAATGGGTATCCAAATATGATTTCATACGTGGAAACATAGAGCTTTGCTTTCCAACCCATAATACCACTTCATTCAAACTTGGGCCTAGAACGTGACCTGAAGTTGAGAAAAAGTTGCCTAAGAACTACACTTCTTTGCCTACAATAAAGAATGTGGTGTACAACTCTAAAATGGGTATCCAAATATGATTCCATACATGGAAACATAGAGCTTTTCTTTCCAACCCATAATCCCACTTCATTCAAGCTTGGGCCTAGAACGTGACCCGAGGTTGAGAAAAAGCGGCCCAAGAATGACACGTCTTCTCCGGCAATCAAGGCTATGGTGTACAACTCTCAAATGGGTATCCAAATATGATTTCATACGTGGAAACAAAGAGATTTGGTTTCCAACCCATACTCCCACTTCGTTCAAACTTAGGCTTAGAACGTGACCCGAAGTTGAGAAAAGGCGGCCAAAGAACTACACGTCTTTGCTTGCAATCAAGGTTGTGGTGTACAACTCTCAAATGGTTATCCAAATATGATTTCATACATGGAAACAAAGATCTTTGCTTTCCAACCCATAATCCCACTTCGTTCAAACTTGGGCCTAGAACGTGACCCAAAGTTGAGAAAAAGCAGCCCAAGAACTACACGTCTTCGCCCGCAATCAAGGTTGTGGTGTACAACGTTCAAATGGGTATTCAAATATGATTTCATACGTGGAAACAAAAATCTTTGCTTTCCAACCCATAATCCCACTTCATTCAAACTTGGGCATAGAATGTGACCCGAAGTTGAGAAAAAGAGGCCCAAGAACTACATGTCTTTTCCCACAATCAAGACTGTAGTGTACAACTCTCAAATGGGTATCAAAATATGATTTAATATGTGGAAACAGAGAGTTGTGATTTTCAACCCATAATCCCACTTCATTCAAACTTGGGCCTAGAACATGACCCGAAGTTGAGAAAACGTGGCCCAAGAACTAAACAGCTTTACATGCAATCAAGGTTGTGGTGTACAACTCTCAAATGGGTATCCAAATATGATTTCATACATACAAATGAAGAGCTTTTCTTTCCAAACCATAATCCCACTTCGTTCAAACTTGGGCCTAGAACTTGACCCAAAGTTGACAAAAAGCGGCCCAAGAACTACACGTCTTCGCCCGCAATCAAGACTATGTTGTACAACTCTCAAATGGGTATCCAAATATGATTTCATACGTGGAAACAGAGAGATTTTCTTTCCAACCCATAATCCCACTTCGTTCAAACTTGGGCCTAGAGCGTGACATGAGGGTAAGAAAAAGAGGCCCAAGAACTACACGTCTTCGCTGGCAATCAAGGTTGTAGTGTACAATTCTCAAATGGGTATCCAAATATGATTTCATATGTGGAAACAAAGAGCTTTGCTTTCCAACCCATAATCCCACTTCGTTCAAACTTAGGCCTAGAATGTGACCCGAAGTTGAGAAAAACTGGCCCAATAACTACACATCTTCTCCTGCAATCAAGGCTGTGGTGTACAACTGTCAAATGGGTATCCAAATCTGATTTCATACGTGGAAACAAAGCTTTTCTTTCCAACCCATAATCCAACTTCGTTCAAACTTGGGCCTAGAACGTGACCTGAAGTTGAGAAAATGTGGCCCAAGAACTACACGTCTTCGCCCACAATCAAGGTTGTGGTGTACAACTCTCAAATGGGTATCCAAATATGATTTCATACGTGGAAACAAAGAGCTTTGCATTCCAACCCCTAATCCCACTTCTTTCAAACTTCGGTCTAGAAAGTGACCCGAAGTTAAGAAAAACGACCCAAGAACTACACGTCTTCGCCCGCAATCAAGGTTGTGGTGTACAAATTTCAAATGTGTATCCAAATATGATTTGATACGTGGAAACGAAGAGCTTTTCTTTGCAACCCATAATCCCACTTCGTTCAAACTTGGGCCTGGAACGTGACCCGAAGTTGAGAAAAATCGGCCCAATAACTACACGTCTTCACCCACAATCAAGACTGTAGTGTACGAATATCAAATGGGTATCCAAATATGATTCCGTACGTGGAAACAGAGAGATTTGGTTTCCAACCCATACTCCCACTTCGTTCAAACTTGGGCCTAGAACGTCACACGAAGCTGAGAAAAAGTACTCCAAGAACTACCCGTCTTCGCCCGCAATCAAGGTTGTGGTGTACAACTCTCAAATGGGTATCCAAATATGATTTCATACGTTGAAAGAGAGAGCTTTGCTTTCCAACCCATAATCCCACTTCGTTCAAACTTGGGCCTAGAACGTGACCAGAAGTTGAGAAAAGGCGACCCAAGAACTACACGTCTTCTCCCGCAATCAAGGTTGTATGGTACAAATCTCAAAAGGGTAACCAAATATGATTTCATACGTAGAAATGAAGAGCTTTGCTTTCCAACCCATAATCCCACTTCATTCAAACTTGGGCCTAGAACGTGACCCGAAGTTGAGAGAAAGAGGCCCAAGAACTACATGTCTTCGCTTGCAATCAAGGTTGTGGTGTACAATTCTAAAATGGGTATCCAAATATGATTTCATATGTGGAACCAGAGAGATTTGCTTCCCAGCACATAATCCCACTTCATTCAAACTTGGGCCTACAAAGTGACCCAAAGTTGAGAAAAAGCGGCCCAAGAACTAAATGTCTTCGCCTGCATTTAATGTTGTTGTGTACAACTTTCAAATGAGAAAAAGCGGCCCAAGAACTACACATCTTCACCCACAATCAAAACTGTAGTGTACAACTCTCAAATGGGTATCCAAATATGATTTTGTAAGTGGAAACAGGGAACTACACGTCTTCTCCCGCAATTAGGACTGTGGTGTACAACTCTCAAATGGGTATCCAAATATGAGTTCATACGTGGAAACATAGAGCTTTATTTTCCAACCCATAATCCCACTTCGTTCAAACTTGGGCCTAGAACGTGACCCGATGTTGAGAAGAAGCGGCACAAGAACTACACGTCTTCGTCCTCAATCAAGAATGTGGTGTACAACTCTCAAATGGGTATGCAAATATTATTTCATATGTGGAGACATAAAGCTTTTCTTTCCAACCCATAATCCCACTTTGTTCAAACTTGGGCCTATAACGTGACCCGAAGTTGTGAAAAAGCGGCCCAAGAACTACACGTCTTCGCTCGTACTCAATATTGCGGTGTACAACTCTAAAATCGGTATCCAAATATGATTTCATACATGGAAACTGAGATCTTTTCTTTCCTACCCATAAACCCACTTCGTTCAAGCTTTGGCCTAGAACGTGACCGAAGTTGAGAAAAAGAGGCTAAAGAAATAAATGTCTTCTCCCGCAATCAAGACTATCATGTAAGCCTCTCAAATGGGTATCTAAATATGATTTCATACATGGAAACATAGAGCTTTGCTTTACAACCCATAATCGCACTTCGTTCAAAATTGGGCCTAGAACGTGACCCGAAGTTGAGAAAAAACGGCCCTATAACTACATGTCTTCTCCTACAATCAAGACTGTGGTGTACAAATTTGAAATGGGTATCTAAATATGATTTGATACGTGGAAACATAGAGCTTTCCTTTCCAAACCATAATCCCACTTCTTTCAAACCTGGGCCTAGAACATCACCTGAAGTTGAGAAAAAACGGCCCAACAACTACAAGTCTTCGCTCGCAATCAAGACTATCGTGTACAACTCTCAAATGGGTATGTAAATATGATTTCATACGTGGAAATAGAGAACTTTGTGTTTCCACCCATAATCCCACTTCATTCAAACCTTGGCCTAAAATGTGACCTGAAGTTGAGAAAAAGCGGCCCAAGAACTACGCATCTTCACCCACAATCAAAACTGTAGTGAACAACTCTCAAATGGGTATCCAAATATGATTTCATATGTAGAAATGAAGAACTTTTCATTTCAACCCATAATCCAAGTTCGTTCAAATTTGGGCCTAGAACGTGACCCGAAGTTGAGAAAAAGCATCCCAAGAACTACGCATTTTCCCCCACAATCAAGACTGTGGTGTACATATCTAAAATGGGTATCCAAATATGATTTACTACGTGGAAACATAGAACTTATCTTTTCAACCCATAATCCTGCTTCATTCAAACTTGGAATTAGAACATGACCCGAACTTGAGAAGAAGCGGCCCAAGAACTACAAGTCTTGACCTGTAATCAAGACTATGGTGTACAACTCTCAAATGGGTATGCAAATATGATTTCATACGTGGAAACATAGAGCTTTGCTTTTCAACCCATAATCCCACTTCGTTCAAACTTGGGCCTAGAACGTGACACGAAGTTGAGAAAAAGTGGCCCTAGAACTACAGGTCTTCCCTTGCAATCAAGACTATGGTGTACAACTCTCAAATGGGTATCCAAATATGATTTCATACGTGGAAATAGAGAACTCTTCTTTCCAACCCATAATCCCAGTTCGTTCAAACTTGGGCCTAGAACGTGACACGAACGTGAGAAAAAGAGGCCCAAAAACTACACGTCTTCACTCGCAATTAAGGTTGTGGTGTACAACTCTCAAATGGGTATCCAAATATGATTTCATATGTGGAAACATAGATCTTTGCTTTCCAACCGATAATCCCACTTCATTCAAACTTAAGCCTAGAATGTGACCTGAAGTTCAGAAAAAGTGGCCCAAGAACTACACGTCTTCTTCCACAATCAAGGCTGTGGTGTGCAACTATCAAATGGATATCCAAATGTGATTTCGTCAGTGCAAATAGGGAACTTTGTTTTTCAACCCATAATCCCACTTCGTTCAAACTTGGGCCTAGAAGGGGACCCAAAGTTAAAAAAAAGTGGCCCAAGAACTACACGTCTTCTCCCACAATCAGGACTATGGTGTACAACTCTCAAACGGGTATCCAAATATGAGTTCATACGTGGAAATGGGGAACTTTGCTTTTCAACCCAGAATCTCACTTCGTTTAAAATTGGGCCTGGAACGTGACCTGAAGTTGAGAAAATGTGGCCCAGGAACTACACGTCTTCACCCGCAATCAAGACTGTGGTGTACAACTCTCAAATGGGTGTCCAAATATGATTTCATAAGTGGAAACAGGGAACTTTGCTTTTCCACCCATAATACCACTTCGTTCAAACTTGGACCTGGAACGTGACCCGAAGTTGCGAAAAAGTGGACCAAGAACTATACGTCTTCTCCCGAAATCAAGATTGTGGTGTACAACTCTCAACTGGGTATCCAAATATGATTTGATATGTGGAAACATAGAGATTTGCTTTCCAACCCATAATCCCACTTCGTTCAAACTTGGGCCTAGAACGTGACCCAAAGGTGAGAAAAAGCGGCCCAAGACCTACATGTCTTCGCTCGCTATCAAGGTTGTGGTGTACCACTCTCAAATGGGTATCCAAATATGATTTCATATGTGGAAACAAAGAGCTTTCCTTTTCAACCCATAATCCCACTTCGTTCAAACTTGATCCTAGAACGTGACCCGAAGTTGAGAAAAAATGGCCCAAGAACTACACGTCTTCTCCCACAATCAAGGTTGTCGTGTACAAATCTCAAATGAGTCTCCAAATATGATATCATACGTGGAAACAAAGAGCTTTCCTTTCCAACCCATAATCCCACTTCGTTCAAACTTGGGCCTAGAATGTGACCCGAAGTTGAGAAAAAGAGGCCCAAGAACTACACGTCTTCGCCCGCAATCAAGACTATGGCGTACAACTCTCAAATGGGTATCCAAATATGATTTCATACGTTGAAATAAAGAGCTCTGCTTTCCAACCCATAATCCCACTTCATTCAAACTTGGGTCTAGAACGTGACCCGAAGTTCAGAAAAACCAGCCCTAGAACTACATGTCTTCTCCTGCAATCAAGATTGTGGTGTACAACTCTGAAATGGGTATCCAAATATGATTTCATATGTGGAAACATAGATATTTTCTTTCCAACCCATAATCCCACTTCTTTCAAACTTGGGCCTAGAACTTGACCCGAAGTTGAGAAAAAGAGGCCCAACAACTACATGTCTTCGCCCACAATCAAGAGTGTGGTGTACAACTCTCAAATGGGTATCCAAATATGATTTCATACGTGGAAAAATAAATCTTTTATTTCCAACCCATAATCCCACTTCGTTCAAAATTGGGCCTAGAACGTGACCCGAAGTTGTGAAAAAGAGGCCCAAGAAGTAGAAGTCTTCACCCGCAATCAAGATTGTGGTGTACAACTCTCAAATGGGTATCCAAATATGATTTCATACTTGGAAACAAAGAGCTTTTCTTTCCAACCCATGCCAGTGGAGACGTGTAATTCTTGGGCTGCATTTTCTTAACTTCGGCTCACATTCCAGGCCCAAGTTTGAATGAAGTGTGATTATGGGTTGAAAAGTAAAATTCTCCATTTCCAAATATGGAATCAACTTTTGATACCCATTTGAGAGTTGTAGACGTGGTCTTGATTTGCGAGCGGAGACGTGTAGTTCTTGGGCCGCATTTTCTCAACTTTGGGTCAACGAAGTGGTATTATGGGTTGAAAAGTAAAATTCTTTTCTTCCAAATATGAAATCAACATTGTATACCAATTTGAGAGTTGTAGACATGTTCTTGATTCGCGAGAGGAGACGTTTAGTTCTTGGGCCACATTTTCTCAAATTCAGGTCACATTCCAGGCCCGAGTTTGAATAAAGTGTGATTATGGGTTGAAAAGTAAAATCTTTGTTTCCAAATATGAAATCAACTTTGGATACCCATTTGAGAGTTGTAGACATGGTCTTGATTTGCGAGTGGACACGTGTACTTCTTGGGTCGCATTTTCTCAACTTCGGGTCACATTCCAGGCCCGAGTTTGAACTAAGTGCGATTATGGGTTGAAAAGTAAAATTCTTCGTTTCCAAATACGAAATCAACTTTGGATACCTATTTGAGATTTGTAGACGTGGTCTTGATTTACGAGCGGAGACATGTAGTTCTTGGGCCGCATTTTCTCAACTTCGGGTCACATTCCATGCCTGAGTTTGAACGAAGTGGGATTATGGGTTGAAAAGTAAAATTCTTTGTTTCCAAATATGAAATCAACTTTGCATACCTATTTGAGAGTTGTAGACGTGGTCTTGATTTGCGAGCGGAGAAGTGTAGTTCTTGGGCTGCGTTTTCCCAACTTCGAGTCACATTCCAGGCCCGAGTTTGAAGGAAGTGGGATTATGGGTTGAAAAGTAAAATTCTTTGTTTCCAAATATGAAATCAACTTTGGATACCCATTTGAGAGTTGTAGACGTGGTCTGGATTTGCGAGTGGAGACGTGTAGTTCTTGGGCCACATTTTTTCAACTTCAGGTCACATTCCAGGGTCGAATTTGAACGAAGAGGGATTATGGGTTGAAAAGTAAAATTCTTTGTTTCCAAATATGAAAGAAACTTTGCATACCCATTTGAGAGTTGTAGACGTGGTCTTGATTTGCGAGCAGAGACGTGTAGTTCTTGGGCTGCGTT
>ML793025.1:127427-199444 GCA_009831015.1 Picea engelmannii
TTGAAAAGTAAAATTCTTTGTTTCCAAATATGAAAGAAACTTTGCATACCCATTTGAGAGTTGTAGACGTGGTCTTGATTTGCGAGCAGAGACGTGTAGTTCTTGGGCTGCGTTTTCCCAACTTCGAGTCACATTCCAGGCCCAAGTTGGAAGGAAGTGGGATTATGGGTTGAAAAGTAAAATTTTTTGTTTCCAAATATGAAATCAACATTGGATACCCATTTGAGGATTTTATACCTGGTCTTGATTTGCGAGCGGAGACGTGTAGTTATTTGGCTGTGTTTTCTCAACATGTAGTTTGAACGAAGTTCGATTATGGGTTGAAAAGTAAAATTCTACGTTTCCAAATATGAAATCAACTTTGGATACCCATTTGAGAGTTGCAGATGTGGTCTTGATTTGAGAGCGGAGATGTGGAGTTGTTGGGATGCATTTTCTCAACTTCGGGTCACATTCCAGTCCCGAGTTTGAACGAAGTGCGATTATGAGTTGAAAAGTAAAATTCCCCRTTTCCAAATATGAAATCAACTTTGGATACCCATTTGAGAGTTTTAGACATGGTCTTGATTTGCGAGCGGAGACGTGTAGTTCTTGGGCCGCATTTTCTCAAATTTAGATCACAGTCTAGGCCCGAGTTTGAACGAAGTGGGATTATGGGTTGAAAATTAAAATTCTTTGTCTCCAATTATGAAATCAACTTTGGATACCCATTTGAGAGTTGTAGACGTGGTCTTGATCTGCGAGCGGAGATGTGTAGTTCTTGGGGTGCATTTTCTCAACTTCGAGTCACATTCCAGGCTTGAGTTTGAACGAAGTGGGATTATGGGTTGAAAACTAAAATACTTCGTTTCCAAATATGAAAGAAACTTTCGATACCCATTTGAGAGTTGTAGACGTGGTCTTGATTTGCGAGAAGAGAGGTGTATTTTTTGGGCCACATTTTCCCAACTTCGGGTCACATTCCAGGGTCGAGTTTGAATGTAGTGGGATTATGGGTTGAAAAGTAAAATTCTTCGTTTCCAAATATGAAATCAACTTTGGATACCCATTTGAGAGTTGTAGACAGGGTCTTGATTTGCGAACAGAGACGTGTAGTTCTTGCGCCATATTTTCTCAATTTCGGGTCACATTCAAGGCCCGAGTTTGAACGAAATGGGACTATGGATTGGAAAGTAAAATTCTTCGTTTCCAAATATGAAATCAACGTTGGATACCCATTTGAGAGTTGTAGATGCCTTCTTGATTTGCGAGTGGAGACATGTAGTTCTTGGGCCGCATTTTCTCAACTTCGGATCACATTCTAGGCCCAAGTTTGAACGAAGTGGGATTATGGGTTGAAAAGTAAAATCTCTGTTTCCAAATATGAAATCAACTTTGGATACCCATTTGAGAGTTGTAGACGTGGTCTTGATTTGCGAGCAGAGACGTGTAGTTCTAGGGCAACATTTTCTAAACTTTGGATAACATTCTAGGCCCGAGTTTGAATGAAGTGGGATTATGGGTTGAAAAGTAAAATTCTTCGTTTCTAAATATTAAATCAACTTTGGATACCCATTTGAGACTTGTAGACATGGTCTTGATTTACGAGTGGATACGTGTAGTTATTGGGCTTCATTTTCTCAACTTCGGGTCACATTCCATGCCCGAGTTTGAACAAAGTGGGATTATGGGTTGAAAAGTAAAATTCTTCTTTTCCAAATATGAAATCAACTTTGGATACCCATTTAATATTTTTATACGTAGTCTTGATTTGCGAGCGGAGACATGTAGTTCTTGGGTCGAATTTTCTCAACTTCGGATCACATTCCAGGCCCGAGTTTGAACGAAGTGGGATTATGTGTTGAAAAGTAAAATTCTCCGTTTCCAAATATGAAATCAACTTTGGATACCTTTTTGAGAGTTGTAGACGTGGTCTTGATTAGTGAGCGAAGACGTGTAGTTCTTGGAGCACATTTTCTCATCTTCAGGTCACATTCTAGGCCTGAGTTTGAAGGAAGTGGGATTATAGGTTGAAAAGTAAAATTCTTCGTTTCGTCTATGAAATCAATTTTGGATACACATTTGAGAGTTGTATATGTGGTCCTTATTTACAAGCGGAGACGTGTAGTTATTGCGCTACATTTTCTCAACTTCGGGTCACATTCCAGGCCCGAGTTTGAACACAGAGCGATTATGGGTTTTAAAGTACAATTCTCTGTTTCAAAATATTAAATCAACATTTGATACCCATTTGAGAGTTGTAGACGTGGTCTTGATTTGCGAGAGGAGACGTGTAGTTCTTCGACCGCATTTTCTCAACTTTGGGTCACATTCCAGGCCCGAGTTTGAACGAAGTGGGATTATGCGTTAAAAAGTAAAATTCTCCGTTTCCAAATATGAAATCAAGTTTGGATACCCATTTGAGAGTTGTAGACGTGGTCTTGATTTGTGAGTGGAGACGTGTAATTCTTGGGCCGCATTTTCTGAACTTCGAGTCACATTCTAGACCCGAGTTTGAACGACGTGGGACTATGGGTTGAAAAGTATAATTCTCTTTTTCCAAATATGAAATCAACTTTGGATACCCATTTGAGTGTTGTAGACATGGTTTTGATTTGCGAGCAGAGACATCTATTTCTTGGGCCGCATTTTCTCTACTTCGGATTAGATTCCACGTTGTGTTTGAACGAAGTGGGATTATGGGCTGAAAAGTAAAATTCTCCATTTCCAAATATGAAATCAACTTTTGATCCATATTTTAGAGTTGTTTACGTGGTCTTGATTTCTGATCGTAGACGTGTAGTTCTTGGGCCACAGATTCTGAACTTTTGGTCGACCGAGTTTGAATGAAGTGGAATTATGGGTTGAAAAGTAAAATTCTTCGTTTCCAAATATGAAATCAACTTTGGATACCCATTTGAGAGTTGTAGACGTGGTCTTGATTTGCGAGCGGAGACATGTAGTTATTGGGGAACACTTTCTCAACTTCGGGTCACATTCCAGGCCTGCGTTTGAGCGAAGTGGGATTATGGGTTGAAAAGTAAAATTCTCCATTTCCAACTATGAAGTTAACTATGGATACCCATTTGAGAGTTGTAGATGTGGTCTTGATTTAGGAGCGGAGACGTGTAGTTCTTGGGCCGCATTTTCTCAACTTCGGGTCACATTCCAGGCCCAAGTTTGAACAAAGTGAGATTATGGGTGGAAAAGTAAATTTCTTTGTTTCCAAATATGAAACCAACTTTGGATACCCATTTGAGACTTGTAGACGTGGTCTGGATTTGCGAGCGGAGACATGTAGTTCTTGGGCCGCATTTTCTCAATTTCAGATCACTTTCCATGCCCGTGTTGTAACGATGTGGGAATATGAAATCAACTTTATATACGTATTTGAGAGTTTTTGACGTGGTCTTGATTTTTGAGTGGAGACGTGTAGTTCTTGGGCCACAGATTCTCAACTTTGGGTCACATTCCAAGCCCGAGTTTGAATGAAGTGGGATTATGGGTTGAAAAGTAAAATTCTTCGTTTCCAAATATGAAATCAACTTTGGATATCGATTTGAGAGTTGTATATGTGGTCTTGATTTGCGAGCGGAGGTGTGTAGTTCCTGGGCCGCATTTTCTCAACTTCGGGTCACATTCCAAGCCCGAGTTTGAACGAAGTGGGATTGTGGGTTGAAAAGTAAAATTCTTTGTTTCCAAATATGAAATGAACTTTGGATACCCAATTGAGATTTCTAGACGTGGTCTTTATTTGCTAGTGGAGACATGTAGTTCTTGGGGCACGTTTTCTCAACTYCGGGTCTCATTCCAGGCCCGAGTTTGAAAGAAGTGGGATTATGGGTTTAAAAGTAAAATTCTTCATTTCCAAATATGAAATCAACTTTGAATACCCATTTGAGAGTTGTAGACATGGTCTTGATTTGTGAGAGGAGACGTCTATTTTTTGGGCTTCATTTTCTCAACTTCGGGTCACATTCTAGGCCCGAGTTTGAACAAAGTGGGATTATGGGATGAAAAGTAAAATTCTTTGTTTCAAAATATGAAATGAATTTTTGAGACCCATTTGAGAGTTGGAGACGTGGTCTTGATTTACGAGCGTAGACGTGTTGTTCTTGGGCCACATCTTCTCAAATTCGGGTCACATTCCAGGCCCGAGTTTGAACGAAGTGCGATTATGGGTTGAAAAGTAAAATTTTCCATTTCCAAATATGAAATCAACTTTGGGTACCCATTTGAGAGTTGTAGACGTGGTCTTGATTTGCGAACGGAGACATGTAGTTCTTGGGGCACATTTTCTCAACTTCGGGTCCCATTCCAAGCCCGAGTTTGAACGAAGTGGGATTATGGGTTGAAAAGTAAAATTCTTCATTTCCAAATATGAAATCAACTTTGGATACCCATTTGAGAGCTGTAGACATGGTCTTGATCTGCGAGTGGAGACATGTAGTTCTTGGGCCGCATTTTCTCAACTTCGGATCACATTCCAGGCCCAAGTTTGAATGAAGTGGGATTATGGGTTGAAAAGTAAAATTCTTCATTTCCAAATATGAAATCAACTTTAGATACCCAATTGAGAGTTGTAGACGTGGTCTTGATTTGCGAACGGAGATGTGTAGTTCTTGGGCCGCATTTTCTCAACTTCAGCTAACATTCCAGGCCTGAGTTTGAACGAAGTGGGATTATGGGTTGAAAAGTAAAATTCTTCGTTTCGAAATATGAAATCAACTTTGCATACCCATTTGAGAGTTGTAGACATGGTCTGGATTTCCGAGCGGAGACGTGTAGTTCTTGGGCCACATTTTCACAACTTCGGGTCACATTCCAGGGCTGAGTTTGAACGAAGTGGGATTATGGGTTGAGAAGTAATATTCTCCATTTCCAAATATGAAATCAACTTTGGATACCCATTTGAGAGTTGTAGACATGGTCTTGATTTGCGAGCAGAGACGTGTAGTTCTTGGGCCGCATTTTCTCAACTTCGGATCACATTCCAGGCCTGAGTTTGAACGAAGTGGGATTATGGGTTGAAAAGTAAAATTCTTCGTTTCCAAATATGAAATCAATTTTGGATACCGAATTGGGAGTTGTAGACCTGTAGTTCTTGGGGTGTGTTTTCTCAACTTCGGGTCACATTCCAAGCCCGAGTTTGAATGAAATGGGATTATGGGCTGAAAAGTAAAATTCTTCGTTTCCAAATATGAAATCAACTTTGCATACCCATTTGAGAGATGTAGACGTGGTCTAGATTTGTGAGCGGAGACATGTAGTTCTTGGGCCACATTTTCTCAACTTCGGGTCACATTCCAGAGCTAAGTTTGAACGAAGTGGGATTATGGGTTGAAAAGTAAAATTCTTCGTTTCCAAATATAAAATCAACTTTGGATACCCATTTGAGAGTTATAGACATGGTCTTGATTTGCGAACAGAAACGTGTAGTTTTTGCTCCGTATTTTCTCAATTTTGGGTCACATTCCAGGCCCGAGTTTGAACAAAGTGGGACTATGGGTTGAAAAGTAAAATTCTTCGTTTCCAAATATGAAATCAACTTTGGATACCCATTTGAGAGTTGTAGACATGGTCTTGATTTGCGAGTGGAGACATGTAGTTCTTGGGTCGCATTTTCTCAACTTCAGATTATATTCCAGGCCCAAGTTTGAATGAAGTGGGATTATGGGTTGAAAAGTAAAATTCTCCGTTTCCAAATATGAAATCAAGTTCGAATACCCATTTGAGAGTTGTAGACGTGGTCTGGATTTGTGAGCGGAGACGTGTAGTTCTTGGGCCACATTTTCTCAACTTCGTGTCACATTCCAGGGTCGAGTTTCAACAAAGTGGGATTATGGGTTGAAAGGTAAAATTCTCTGTAGACAGGGTCTTGATTTGCGAACAGAGACGTGTAATTCTTACGCCATATTTTCTCAACTTCGGGTCACATTCTAGGCCCGAGTTTGAATGAAATGGGACTATGGATTGAAAAGTAAAATTCATCGTTTCCAAATATGAAATCAACTTTGGATACCCATTTGAGAGTTGTAGACGTGGTCTTGATTTGCGAGCGGAGACATGTAGTTCTTGGGCCGCATTTTCTCAACTTCAGATCACATTACAGGCCCAAGTTTGAACGAAGTGGGATTATGGGTTGAAAAGTAAAATTATTTGTTTCCAAATATGAAATCAACTTTGGATACCCATTTGAGACTGCAACATGAGACAAGCAAAAAAATATGTCTGATATAATATCAATTGCGAATGATGAGGCCTTGACCTGGTTCACTAAGCTATTTGATGTGAAAACTGTTGTTTCCCCTCACATCAAGAAACTTAATAACACAAACTTGAAAAATCCGCAGGTCATAGCTATAGAAGTAGATGCAACTATCCAGCTTATGCAGAACCTCCAAGATTACTTTACTAAGCCTGAGCATCAATTTCAGAAGTTCATGCAAGAACTTAAAAGCATTGTGCCCTCCATTGCCGAAGTAATTCCATGAAGCAATTGGCTCGATGACGAGCCAAATAATAGTGGTGGGGGGCCTATTGGCACCAAAAGTTTCTAGTTAAATCTCCCATGTGCACAAATGAAGTTGTGTGCTCGCATTTCAAGTTTTTTCCAAGTTTTGTGCGAAGAATAACTAGAAGTGAGCGCCAGACCAAGCTTTTTAGTTTCATGCCAAGCTTAAGTATACCAAGCGCGCGCTAGTCTGATTTTTTTTAGTTCCACCGGAAATCAAGAAAATGTTGGCCATAATCAAGAAATGAATCATCGTGAAATATCCCCGAATGATTACTGCCAGTAGCACCACGAAACATGGGACAACTAGAGGATGATATGGCTAGGCAGTTAATATTTCCTTGATGTATAAAGCCTATGTAGAACGTTGATAGGTGCAAGAAGCATGTGAGGTAGTTCATCAGTAGAGCAAGTGGAGCAGAGAAAGAGAGACACAGCTCCCAAGCAGAAGAAAGATATAAAAGGAAGCAACGAGAACAAAGTTAAATTTGAATAGTTAAACATTAAGTGATATAGTTGGATAATGCATAGATTCCTTCATGAAGAGCTCACTTTGAGCATGTTGTAATATTGTGTCGTTGTTGGAATATACACAGAGTCTGTCATAAGTCTATAATATTAAAAGGTCACGCATTGCACATTGTGTTGTTTTTTTTTCAGAGCTATTTAATGAAGATATAATGCTTTGTTGCTATCTATTTTAGTGTATTTGACATATATTGTATGTTTGTGTTGAATGGAATGAAAGGAATAATAACACTTATGTTGTTCTGATGCATTTGGTTTCTATCATATGTTGTTGGGATCTATGTGTGTATACTTTTAATTCTTAGTCCTTATGAGTTACCATATATAACTTACATGCATGCCAATATAGATGGATAGTTGTATGAATTGGTCTCCTCCTCGTCACAAGAACTTATGGTCTCTGTGATGTCCTTTGCATCTCAGGTGAGACCTTCCTTAGCTTTAGTCAAGGATTGATATGCCGATGCTATGGGGTTTTTGTTGGTCAATTCTAGATGAACTTTGGGTCTAAATCCCCTAGCGTGAGGAAGGACTTGTGAAAGTGTGGAAAAACAACGCCAACATCCTAAAATCCCACCGCCCCCCCCCCCCCACNCCCATGTCAAAGATTGGTGGGAATGTTACTGGAAGAGACATAATGAAGACGTGTGTATGGAATTAGGGACATGACCCACTTGGGAAACCTTTGTTGATTCCATCAAGGAGGATTTCTACGCTATTGAAAACTGTGATGGACAGTACATGAGATGGATGACTCTACATCAATAAAGAGACAAGACGGTGCCAGAGTACACTAACATCTTCCATACCTTACACTCAAATTTGGGTATTATAGATTCCAAGTGGCACCTATTTCTAAAGTACCACAATGGTCTTCATAGGCACATCCAAACATAAATGGATTTATTGGACATATCCTCACTAGGAGCTTCTTACTGATATGTTGTTAAAATCGAGTATAAATTTAAGTAGCGAAATAAGCAAGATTTTGGGTTTGCAAATTTGCAACAACAGAAGCATGGAAAATGTGTACCTAACTCACAGAACAAGGGACAAACAAAGGAAGGAAAAACTCAAGAGAGATATTCCAAGACGTATGCAAATAATGGTAACTAGAATATGGAGAAGGACACTCAAAAGTGGCACGAGTTCCACAAAATCCCTTGACACAACATTGATGAATGCCACTCAAAACAATCATTGTTGACTGAGCTTAAAGAAAAAGAGTTGGATCCCAAATAAGAATCTGATTTGGAACAAGATAAGGGAAAGTAGAACATCTATGAAGAAGCTAGTGCTACCATATCAACCATAAAGATCCAAAAAGATTAGTCAGAGGAGCTTGAGGAAGGGGATCACATATTCCATTCACAGATGTGGGTGAAGGGAACCCCACTAGCATGTCATTGTTGACAATGGGAGACAAAATAAACCGATCTCAGTTGATGTCATCAAGCGACTGAAGTTGCCGATGATGACACACCCTCAACCATACACCATTGGTTAGTTGATCCAGGGATGATACCTTCACATTAACCAACAGTTTCGCCTGTCCTACAACATCAAGCCCTTCAAAGATGAGGTATTGTGTGATGTTTCCACACTCGAAGTTTGTGGTGTTATTTTAAGACAACCTTATATGTGGAAACATCATGCTATTTATGAGTCTTGATCTTGTAGTATCATTATCACTCTAGGGGGTCATCCCTATATGGTACCCAAGGTAGTTCTAGATACTCTGATTTCATTGATATTGACAAAACAATGTCGAAAAGTAATCTCACAAACTGTAAAGTTTGTCCTCTTCATGGTTCATTTAGAAGGGAAATGAAAGGTCACTCTGACCACCACAACTTCAACACAAGGTCTCTCTACACAACATAAACATGTGGAAAATATCATAGAGGAATACATATACCTCTTCAATTCACCTATAGGGATGCCTATGTATTGTTAGGTCAAACATCCCATTGATTTGATACCTGGTTCTCCCTTGCCTAATGGTCTAATATACATATGTTCGCTTTTGGAGAATGAGGAAATAAAGCATCAAATTCATGAGCTCATATGCAAGAGCCACATTCAACCAAGATCCTCAGCTTGTGGTAGCCCAATTATGTTAGCACAGAAGAAGGATGTAATGTGGCAACTCTGTATTGATTATAGAACCCTCAATAAAATAACTATCAAGAACCAATACCCAATCCTTTGGATTAAAAATCTTCTTGATTATTTCAATCCTAGTGCCAAGTTCTTCAGCAAGATCAATTCGAAGTCAAAATACCACTAGGTTCTGATAGAATCAATTAATGTATGGAAGACAACCTTCAAATCTAAAGAAGGCCTCTTTGAGTGGTTGTTCATACCTCTTGTCTTGACTACTTCTCCAATGACATTCATGAGGATGATGGATGATATCTTGTGATAATTTACAAACTCTTCCGTAGTGGTCTATTTGGACGACATCCTCATCTTTAGTCGGACCTGGGAAAAACACTTGCAGCACATTCAACAGGTCTTTAGCACTTTGTGGTAACACAATTTATATGCCAACATGGAGAAATTCTCATTCGAAATTCAAAGAATCCAATACTTAGGATATATCATGGATGAACATGGGGTACATGTGGATCTAACCAAGATCCAAGTATTTATGATTGGCAAACCCAGAAAACTCTGATAGAGATCTGCAACTTCCTGGGCCTCACTAACTTCTACTATAGTTTTATGTTAGTGTTCTCTCACATAGATTATCCCTTAAGTCAAGTGACCAAGGGGGGAGCTAAAGAAAAGTTTTCTTGGTATGAATCATAGCAGAAAGCATTCTAGGATCTCAAAGATCACCTCTATTCCACACCAGTCCTCACATTTATAGATCTACAATAGTCATTCGAGGTTGAGACAAATGCCTTATAATATGCTATTTGAATTGTCCTCACTTAGAAAGGACATCTGGTTTCCTATCATAGTGAAACACTATCTGATGCTATTCACAGGTATCCCACATATGACAAGGAGATGTACTCCATTATGAAGGCATGCAGATAATGGAAGCATTACATTCCAAGAAGGGAAAGGATCATCCACACTGATCATAAGCCTCTGTAATTCATGCAGACACAAGGGAAGTTATAGAATGAATGCCACCAGAAGTGGTCCACATACCGACAAAAATTCCACTTGAATATCAAGTACAAGAAGGGAAACACCATTTGAGTTGTTGAATTCCTCAGTCGACATCCAGTTGCAAAAATAACCACAATGCTCAACACTTATGGGCACGAGATCTATCAGTGGTCCTAGTTATATGATAGTGATCCTGAGTTCATTGAAGCATATCAAACACTAGGTGCATGCACACTAGGTACAAAATTTCATCTCTAGGATGGATTGTTATTCCATCTAGTCCATTTTTGTGTTCCTTCAATCAAGCGTGTGATCTCCATTTTAGGCGTACGATAGCCTGTTGGAAAGATCTATCCGAGGACTACAACTGTTGCCCATAATTTCATAATGAAATTTTTTGACCGCAACATACCCAAAAAAACGTCGTTTAGGGCCTCAAAATGACTCTGGAAGTTCAGGACACGAAAAACTGCTAAAAATAGTAAATTACCAAAATTGTCAGAAACCTATTTTAAGCCAGCTGGAAAAGGTGGGTGGCCACCGATATCCAACTAGATCAAACCTCCCTCCTTAGGAATCAATGGTCTCCATTGCGTTGAGTTCCCCCATCAGATGAGTAAATTTCTGCTAAATTTGGCCACGAGTGAGCCACTTGCCTTAGTGTTGGAGCTTCCCTACTTTGACGACTCGATAAAGCTGGATCCTTTTTTGTCGAGTGCCCTTGATATGTGTGTCCACAATATGATCATTGGAGGCCTGTTGTATGTAGTCTGGGTTGAGATTTGTTGGTGTCAGTTGTTCTGCTACATCTGAGGTGTCCAATAATGGTGGGAAATAAGGTTGAAGGAGGTCCACGTTGAACACTAGGTGCAGGCCAAGGAAAGGAGGAATGTTGAGCTCAAAATCATTATCCCCCACATCCTTGGTGATGGTGTATGACCCATAATGCAGTGGGTGAAGTTTTTGATGGGGTCCTGTAAGGCGTTCTTTCTGCAAGTGCAACCAAACTTTGTCGCCCACCTGAAACTTACGTGGCACCCGATGTTGATCATGGCGTTGCATGTACTTGTCATTGGACTTCTGTAGGATCTCCTGAACCTATTGGTAGATGTGGTGGATCCGCTCAATGAACCAGGTGGATTTTTTAGCTTCAATTGGAGTAGGAGATGAGTCACCTGAGGTGACTGCAAGGGGACGTGCAACATCTATGGGACCCAATGGTTGGAATCCCAACGCCACCTGAAAGGGGTTATGGCCAGTTGATCTATGCAGGGCTCGGTTGTAGCTATGCTAGACATAGGGAAGAATCTCATCCTATGTGTGAGGGTGCTTGGAATTATACATGGGAAGGATATGCATAATCATCCGATTTACGACCTCAGTTTGGCCATCTTTCTAGGGGTGGAAGGTCGTGGATTTGGTGAGTTTGGTGTCTAGCAGTGACTAGAGGCTTGACCAGAATGTGCTGAGAAATCAACTATCCCAATCTGAGACAATGGTTTGTGGGATTCCAAAATGTACACGGACTCTTTCAAAGAAGGTCTTGCCAGTGGCTTCTGTTGTGATGCTCTTCTTACAAGCAACTAGAATCGCCATCTTAGAAAAATGATCAACAACCACAAAAACCCAGTCATTTCCCCGCTTGGTGGATGGGAGGCCCGACATGTAGTCCATTGAGATGGATTCCCATGGCCTGTAAGGAGTAGGACGAGGGTACTACAGGCCCTGTTTCTTAGTGGTCAGTTTGGCAATAGCGTAGGTAGTGCAAGACATGATATACTTGTTGACCTCCTGTTGAAGTTTCAACCAGTAGAAATGTTTCTGTAACATCGCTACTGTCTTTTCGACGCCGAAGTGTCATGCCACCCGACTGTAGTGGGATTTCCAGATCAGCTTCACTTTCTCACTTGATGGAACACATATATGGCTTATATGACACAACAACCCATCCTAAAGATGGAAATTATCGACAACTACCTTTGCAACCAACATTTGGTAGGTGGTGGCGAAGTATGGGTCTTTCTCATAGAGTTGGGGCCATCCATAGGTCTCATGGACATAAGAGTCTATCACCGTGGTGAGTGCCGCGACTGGCGGTCTACTGAGGGAATCAATGACATGATTGGTGCTTCTTGTTTTATACTTGATGTTGAGGTGGAATTGTTGCAACCACTTTTGATGGTGGTCATTCTACAGTTTTCCTTGTGTCTGCATGAACTTCAGTGGCTTATGATTAGTGTGGATGACTATCTCCTTCCTAAGAATGTAATGTCTCCACTAGTGGCATACTTTCACAATAGAATACATTTATTTATCGTAAGTAGGGTACTTACGGACAACATCTGATAGTGTCTCACTATGATAGGACACAAGGTGGTCGTGTTGAGTGAGAACGACGCCCAAAACATATTCTGAAGCATTTGCCTCGATCTAAAAGGGTTGTTGTAGGTATGGTAGTGAAAGTACTGGGCCTGAGAACAAGCATTTCTTCAAGTCATCGAATGCTTGTTGTTGGGACCAGCCCCATGAAAATTTTTTCTTACCACCACCCCTGGTTATTTGGCTGAGGGCCCATGCAATATGGGAGAATCCCAACACAAACCTTTGGTAGAAATTGGCAAGGCCCAAGAAGCTTCGAAGCTCAGTGAGTCTGGTTGGGGATGGCCAATGATGGATGACTTGGATCTTGGTTGGATCCACATGTACACCATGCTGATCAACGATGTAGCCCAGGTAATGGACCCTGTCCATGCTAAAGGAGAATTTTTCTAAGTTTGTGTATATCTTGTGTTGCCACAGTGTGTGCAAAACCTGTTGAATATGCTAGAAGTGCTCGACCCAAGTCTTGTTGTAAATGAGAATGTCATCCAGATAAACCACTACAAAATTATTAGTGAATGGTCACAGGATATCGTCCATCATACTCATGAATGTGGCTGGAGCATTTGTCAAATCAAAGGGCATGCCCAACCATTCAAAAAGGCCTTCCTTTGACTTGAAGATGGTCTTCCATACATCTGTATGTTCTATCAGGACCTGGTGGTAGCCAGAATTTAGATCAATCTTAATGAAGTATTTGGCCCCCATAAGTTGATCAAGGAGGTCATCGATTCGGGGAATCAAGTACCGGTTTCTGACTGTGATTTTATTCAGAGTCCAATAATCAATGCAGAGTCGCCAGGTTCCATCTTTCTTCTGTACCAGCATGATTGGGCTCCCACAAGGTGATGAGATGGGATGGATGTGCCCCTTGTGGGGCATTTCTTGGATCTATCGCTTGATATCCTTATTCTCTAACAAAGAGAAACGATATACTGGCCCATTGGTCAGTGGTGCGTCGGGGGTCATATAGATGGGGTGCTTGACCTAGCAATGTAGAGGTACCCAGATAGGTGAGGAGAAGATATTTGAGTATTCTTCCACGACCTTATCTACTTGCTTCTGTTGTGTGGAAGGGTCAGGTGCAGAGACCCTGGATGTGGTTGTGATATTTTTCTCATTCTGAGAGAGAATCACAAAGAAGACAAACTTGCCCGTCTGAGAGAAGACCTTCCTACATTTCTTAGCAGAGATCAAGGAAATAGCACTAGGTGGGACTACCTCGGGTATCCTGTAAAATTTCCTGTTCAAAGTAATAATAACACTACGACGCCTAGACTCATATACAACATGACATTTCCATAAATAAGGTTGGCCCAAAAGAACATCACAAACTTCGAGAGGAGCAACATCACGCAATACCTCATCTTTGAAGGACTTGATGTCGTACGACAATCGACACTGTTGGCTGACGCAAAGATTGCTTCCTTAGCAGAGCCATCCAATGGTGTAGGGTTGTGGGTGTGGCATCGTCAGTAGGGCCAGCTTCTTGACGACCTCTATTGATATGAGGTTCTTCTAGCTACCGCTATCAATGATGAAGTGCAGAGGGGTGCCTTTTACCCACATCTAAGAATGGAAGAGGCACTCTCCTTCTTCTGGATCGTCTGGTTCACCATGCTAGAGATTGGTGGTATCAATGGTGGAACTGGGTTCCATGTCAATGATTTGTATTCCCCTTTCTGGTTCTGACTCAGAGTCAGAACCCACATGTGATTCAAAGGCTTTCACTTCGACCACCAGTAACTGCTTTGAGTGACAGTCAACAGTGTTATGCCAAGGGATCTTATGGAAGTCACACCACTTCCCGATATCTTTCTTTGTCTTTACAGTGTCCTTATTTTCTTACATCTTGGAATGGTTGTCCTAATACTTTCCATCTTTTCTCTGTCCTTTGTTCTATGGGTTGGGGCCACCCTTTCCTGGATTTTGTTGTGAGGGGTTCCTTGGCCTAAATTGTTGCATCTTTTGTTTGAGCTTCTGCTCGATTTTGATGGTATATCGGTAGGCCACGCCCAAGGATGAGATGTCCAGAAATTTCATTTCGGTCTAGATGTAACTATGCAAAGAACCACAATACTTGAGCACCATATGTCCCTCTTAATATTTGATACCCAACTTGGTGTGCAAGGTATGGAAGATATTTGTTAAATTTGGCACTACTTGGTCTCTTTCTTGCCGCAGTGTGGTCCATTTGGTATACAAGTCGTCATAACTTCTGACAAGGTAGTATTGTTCCTTAATAGCATCCCTGAAGGATTCCCAGGTGGTCGTGACTATAAAAAATGAGGGTTCCTCTGTTTCCTTTTGCTCATAGAAAGTTTCCCCCCAATCTTTGACATGGGGAACGACTTTGAGGAGCACAAAAGTAATCTTTTATCTGTTCGAAAATATAAAGTAACCTTCTAGTAGATTCAACCAGTTGTCTACAACATCTGCATCTGTCTAACATTCAAATATAGGAATATCAAAGTTTATTTGTACCTTGAAGGGGGCAATGCCTCCACTTGAAGAAGATGTGTCGCCTGTTGGTAGATGCCGAAGGATTTGTGTGGAACTATCCATCATCTCATTCCTCTGTTGCATGAGGGATTCCTCAATAAATAGTTTTAAAGGATCTCTTGTCCCATCATCTTTCTTTTCTCCTGCCATGAGAGGTCGCTTGGGCATGCGAGAGATTTTTTCCTCAAGAGAAACAAGCTCAAGACCCAACTCTTTGTACTCCGACCTCATTGGGGACATGCATTAAGACGACAAGGAGCAGACCGCTCCAATACCACTGATCTGTAATTTATGAGAAGAACAAAATGAATACAGATTATTAACAGATGCTTAACATAGAATAACAAAGATACAATAAAATTGGTTTTCTATTCAATAAGGAAATAAGCTGAAACAATAAAATGCAACGGAAAACAACGTTGCTAGAATGGTGGAGGCTTATCTCCGATAAGAGATGTGAGAGATGCGCTCATTTGAAAGAAGATGATTACAATGAGGCTCTAAAATCCTTTTTAAAATAAAAAAGAGTTTCAAAAACCCTAGACATCCAAAAACCAAACCCTAGGAGATGAAGCACCAAAAGTCATGTGGGCACCGTTTGGGTAAGTCAGTACATTAACTTTCTGGGGTCGTAACTTTTGCATACAATCTCTGTTTTAGGCATATGATAGCCCGTTGGAAATATCTATCTGAGGACTAGAACTGTTGCCCAAAATTTCATGGTAAAATTTTGCGATGGAAACATACCCAAAAAAATGTCGTTTAGGGCCTCAAAACGACTCCATAAGTTCAAGACCAGAAAAACTGCTAAAAATAGAAAATTACCAAAATTGTCAGAAAGTTATTTTGAGCTAGCTAGAAAAGGTGGGTGGCCATTGACATCCACCTGGATAATTCCTCCCTTCGTAGGAAGAAATGGTATCCATTGCGTTGAGTTCCCCCATCAGATGAGGAAATTTAATTTGGCCACAAGTGAGCCACTTGCCTTGGTGCAGGAGCTGTCCTGCTTTGACAACTCGATAATGTTGGATCCTTTGATGACAAGTGCCCTTGATATATGTGTCCATAATATGAGCACTAGAGGCCTATTGTATGCATTCAGGGTTGAGCTATGTTTATGTCAGTTGTTCTGCTACGTCTGAGGTGTCCAATAATGGTGGGAAATAAGGCCGAAGGAGGTCCACGTTGAACATTGGGTGTAGGCCAAGGAAAGGAGGAATGTTGAGCTCAAAAGAATTATACCCCATAGCCTTGGTGATGGTTTATGTCCAATAACAGAGTGGGAGAAGTTTCTGATGGGGTCCTGTAAGGAATTCTTTCTACAAGTGCAACCAAAAATTTTCGCCCACCTGAAACTTATGTGGCACCCAATGTTGATCATGATAATGCTTGTACTTGTCATTAGAATTCTATAGGATCTCCTGAACCTGTTGGCGTATGTGTTGGATATGCTCAATGAGCTAGGTGGCTTTGTCAACTTTAGTTGGAGCAGGAGATGAGTCAGTCGAGGTGACTACAAGGGGAAGTGAAACATATATGGGACCCAATGGTTAGAATTCCAACCCCACCTAAAAGGGGCTATGGCCAGTTGATCTATGCAAGGCTCGGTTGTAGCTATGCTTGACATAGAGAATACTCTCATCCCATGTGCGAGGGTGCTTGGAATTATGCATGTGAAGGATATGCACGATCATTCGATTTACGACCTCGGTTTGGCCATCTGTCTGGGTGTTGAAGGTCATGGATTTGGTGATCTTGGTGTCCAACAGTGACCAGAGGCTTGACCATAATGTACTGAGAAATCGACTATCCCGATCTGAGACAATGGTTTGTGGGATTCCAAAATGTACCCAGACTCGTTCAAATAAGAGCTTGGCAATGACTACTGCTGTGGTTCTCTTCTCGCAGGCAACCAAAATCGCCATCTTAGAAAAGCGGTCAACAACCACAAAAACCTAATGATTTCCCCGCTTGGTGGACAAGAGGCCCAACATGTAGTCCATTGAGATGGATTCTTATGGCCTGTTAGGAGTAGGAAGAGGGGTGTACAGGCCCTATTTCTTAGTGGTTGGTTTGGCAATAGCGCAGTCAATGCAAGACCTGATATACTTGTTGATCTCCTATCAAAGTTTCGACCAGTAGAAATGTTTTTGAGCATCACTACTATCGTTTTGACACCAAAGTGTCCTACCACCCAATTGTAGTGGGATTCCCATATCAAATTCGCTCGCTCGCTTGATGGAACACAGATATGGACCAAATGACACAACAACCCATCCTAAAGATGGAAATTATCGACAATTGCCTTTGCACCCAACATTTGGTAGGTGGTGGCGAAGTCTGGGTCTTTCTCATAGAGTTGGGGCCATCTAGAGGTCTCATGGTCACAAGATTCTAGCACCGTGGTGAGTTCCGTGACTTGCGGTATGTTGAGGAAATCAACGACGCGGTTGGTGCTTCTAGTTTTATACTTGTTGTTGAGGAGGAATTGCTGCAAGTATGTGGACCACTTCTGATGGCGGTCATTCTGTAATTTTCCTTGTGTTTGCATGAACTACAGTGGCTTGAGATCAATGTGGATTATTGTCTCCTTCCCAAGAATGTAATGTCTCCATTGGTGGTAGCCTTGCATAATGGAGTACATTTATTTGTCATAAGTAGGGTACTTACGGACAACATTTGATAGTGTCTCACTATGATAGGCCACAGGGTGGCCGTGCTGAGTGAGAAAGATGCCCACGACATAGTCTGAAGAATTTGCCTCGATCTCAAAGGGATATTGCAGGTATGGTAGTGAAAGTATTGGGGCTGAGCATAAGAGCTGCTTCAAATCATTGAATTCTTGTTGTTGGGACTGTCCCCATGCAAATTTTTTCTTACCACCACCCCTTGTTATTTGGCTGAGGGCCCATGCAATATGAGATAATCCCAACACGAACTTGTGGTAGAAATTGGCAAGGACCAAGAAGCTCCGAAGCTCAGTGAGTGTGGTTGGGACTGGTCAGTCATGGATGACTTAGATCTTGGTTGGATCCACATGTATGCCATGCTGATCAACGATGTAGCCCAGGTAATGGACCCTGTCCATCCTGAAGGAGCATTTTTCTAAGTTGGCGTATAGCTTGTGCTGCTATAGGGTGTACATAACCTATTGTATATGTTGCAACTGTTCGGCCCAAGTCTTGTTGTAAATGAGAATATCATCCAGATACACCACTACAAAAGTATTGGTGCATGGTCGCAGGATATTGTCCATCATCTTCATGAAGGTGGTTGGAGCATTTGTCAAACCAAAGGGAATGACCAACCATTCAAAAAGGTCTTCCTTTGACTTGAAGGTGATCTTCCATGCATATGTCTGTTCTATCGGGACCTAGTGGTAGCCAAAATTCAAATCAATCTTACTAAAGTATTTGGCCCTTGTGAGTTGATCAAGGAGGTCATCGACTCGGGGAATCGAGTACCAGTTTATGACTGTGATTTTATTCAGAGCCCGGTAATCAATGCATATTCACCAGGTTCCATGTTTCTTCTCTACCAACACAATTGGGCTCCCACAAGTTGATGAGCTAGGATGGATGTGCCCCTTGTGGAGAATTTCTTGGATCTATTGCTTGATCTCCTCATTCTCTAACATAAAGCGATGATAGACTAGACGATTGGGCAGTGGTGCACTGGGGGTCAGATCAATGGGGTTCTTGACCTGGCAATGCAGAGGTACCCCGATAGGTGAGGAGAAGATATCTGAGTATTGTTCCACGACCTTATCTACTTGCTTCTATTGTGTGGAGAGGTCGGCCACAGAGACCTTGGATGTGGCTATGATATTTCACTCATTCTAAGAGCGAATCATGAAGAAGACAAAATTCCCTGTCTAAGATATGACCTTCCTACATTGCTTAGCAAAGATTAAGGAAATAAAACTAGGTGGGACTGCCTCGAGTATCCTGTACAATTTCCTATTCAAAGTAATAATAACACTGCAAGACCTAGACTCATATACAACATGACGTTTCCATAAATAAGGTTGGCCCAAAAGAACATCACAAACTTCGAGAGGAGCAACATCACACAATACCTCATCTTTGAAGGGCTTGATGATGTATGACAGTTGACACTGTTGGCTAACACGAAGATCACTTCCTTGGCAAATCCATCCAATGGTGTAGGGTTGTGGGTGTCGCATTGTCGACAGGGCCAACCGCTTGACAACCTCTACTGAGATGAGGTTCTTCTGGCTACCGCTATCAATGATGAAGTGCATCGGGGTGCCTTTTACCCACATCTGTCAATGGAAGAGGCACTCTCCTTCTTCTGGCTCGTCTAGTTCACCATGCTGGAGCTTGGTGGTAGCAACGGTGGCACTAGGTTCCACGTCAATGATCTGTCTTCCCCTTTCTGGTTCTAACTCAGAGGCTTTCAATTCGGCCACTAGCGACTTCTTTGAGCGGCAGTCAACAGTGTTATGCCAAGGGCTCTTATGGAAGTCGCACCACTTCCCAGTATCTTTCTTTGTCTTTCCGATGTCCTTCTTTGCTTTCGGCTTGGATTGGTTGTCCTAATACCGTCCACCTTTTCTCCATCCTTTGTTTTGTGGGTTGGGGCTGCCCTTTCCTGGATTTTGTTGTGAGGGGTTCCCCGACCCAAATTGTCGCATCTTTTGTTTGAGCTTCTGCTTGATTTTGACAGCATATCGGTAGGTCATGCCCAAGGATGAGATGTCCAAAAATTCCATTTCAGTCTGGATGTATCTATGCAGAGCACTAGATGCCGCTTCGAATCTTTGATACCCAGCTTGGTGCGCAAGGTATGGAAGATATTTGTGAAAACTGGCACTGCTTGGTCTCTTTCTTGCCGCAGTGTGGTCCATTTGGTATACAAGTCGTCATAACTTCCGACAAAGTAGTATTGTTCCTTAATAGAATCCCTAAAGGATTCCTAGGTGGACGTGAATGTAAATAATGAGGCTTCCTCTATTTCCTTTTGCTCACAGAAAGTTTCCCACCAATCTTTGACATGGGGAACGACTTTGAGGAGCGTAAAAGTAATCTTTTCTCTATTTGAAAAGTTATGGATAGAAAAGTACCCTTCTAGTAGATTCAACAACTTGTCTACAACATCTGCATCTATTTGACCTTCAAATATAGGAATATCTAAGTTTATTTGTACCTTGAAGGGGGCAATGCCTCCACTCGAAGAATATGCGTCGCCTATTGGTAGCCGCCGAAGGATTTGTGTGAAACTATCCATCATCTCGTTCCTCTGTTGCGCAAGGGCTTCCTCAATCAATAGTTTCAAAGGATCTCCTGTCCTGTCATCTTTCTTTTCTCCTACCATGAGAGGTCGCTTGGGCGTGCAAGAGATTTTGTCATCAAGAGAAAGAAGCTCGAAACCCAACTCTTTGCACTCCAACCTCGTTGGGGACATGCATTAAGACGACAAGAAGAAGACCGCTCTGATACCAATGATCCATATTTTATGAGTAGAACAAAATGACTACACATTATTAACAGATGCTTAACACAAAATAACAGAGATACAATAAAACCGATTTTCTATTCAATAAGGAAATAAGTTGAAGCTGTAAAATGTAGTGGAAAACAAGCTTGTTGGAATGGTGGCGGCTTATCTTTGAGAAGAGATGTGACAGTTGCGCTCATTCGCAAGAAGATGATTACAATGAGTATATGAAATCCTTTTTACAATAACCATGAGTGCCAAAAACCCTAGACATGCAAAAACCTAACCCCAGGAGATGAAGCGCCAAAAGTCATGTGGGCCCCGTTTGGGTAAGTCAGTACATCAACTTCCCGGGGTGGTAACTTTTGCATACGATCTATGTTTTAGGTGTACGATAGTTCGTTGGAAAGATTTATCCGAGGTATACAACTATTGCCAAAAATTTCAAGGTGAAATTTTGTCACTGCAACATACCCAAAAAAACGTCGTTTAGGGCCTCAAAACGGCTCTGAAAGTTCAGGACCCGAAAAACTGCTAAAAATTGTAAATTACCAAAATTGTCAGAAATTTGTTTTAAGCTAGCTGGAAAAGGTGTGTGGCCACTGATATCCACCTAGATCAATCCTCCCTCCTTAGGAATCAATGGTATCCATTACATGGATCAATCAGATGAGGAAATTTCTGTTGAATTTGGCCACGTGTGAGCAACTTGCCTTGGTGCAAGAGCTTCCCTGCTTTGATGACTCAATAAAGTTGGATCCTTTGTTGTCGAGTGCCTTTGAAATGTGTGTCCACAATCTGATCACTGGAGGCATGTTGTATGCAGACGGGGTTGAGCTTTGTTGGTGTCAGTTGTATTGCGACCTCTAAGGTGTCCAATAATGGTGGGAAATAAGGTCGAAGGAGGTCCACATTGAACATTGGGTGTAGGCCAAGGAAAGGAGGAATGTTGAGCTCAAACGAATTATCCCCCATAGCCTTGGTGATGGTGTATGACCCATAACAGAGTGGGTGAAGTTTTTGATGGGGTCCTGTAAGGCATTCTTTCAGCAAGTGCAACCAAACTTTTTCGCCCACCTGAAACTTATGTCGCACCCAATGTTGATCATGGTGTTGCTTCTACTTGTCATTGGACTTCTATAGGATCTCCTGAACCTGTTGGTGGATGTGATGGATCCGCTCAATGAACCGAGTGGCTTTGTCTGCTTTAGTTGGAGAAGAAGATGAGTCGACCGAGGTGAGTGCAAGGGGAAGTGCAACATCTATGGGACCCAATGGTTGGAATCCCAACCCCACCTGAAAGGGGTTGTGGTCGGTTGAGCTATGCTGGAATCGTTTGTAGCTATGATGGACATAGGGAAGACTATCATCCCATGTGCAAGGGTGTTTGGAATTATACATGCGCATGATATGCAGGATCATTCAATTTACGACCTCCATTTGAGCTGTTTGGGGGTGGAAATTCGTGGATTTGTTGAGCTTGGTGTCCAGTAGTGACTAGAGGCTGGCCCAGAATGTGATGAAAAATTAAATTTCCCGATATGAGACAATGATTTGTGGGATTCCAAAATGTATCTAGACTCGTTCAAAGAAGAGCTTGGTAGTGGCTTCTATTGTGATGCTCTTCTTGCAGGCAATCAGAATCGCCATCTTAGAAAAGCGATTAACAACCACAAAATCCCAGTCATTTCCCTACTTGGTGGACAGGAGACTCAACATGTAGTCCATCAAGATGGATTCCCATGTCCTGTCAGGAGTAGGAAGAGGGGTGTACATGCCCTGTTTCTTAGTGGTCGGTTTGGCAATAGCACAGGCAGTGCAAGACCTGATATACTTGTTGACCTCCTGTCGAAGTTTCGGCCAGTAGAAATGTTTTTGTAGCATCACTACTGTCTTTTTGACGCTGAAGTTTCCTACCACCCGACTATAGTGGGATTCCCAGATCAGCTTCGCTCACTCGCTTGATGGAACACAGATATGGCCCAGACGACACAAGAACCCATCCTGAAGATGGAAATTATCGACAACTGCCTTTGCACCCAACATTTGGTAGGTGGTGGCAAAGTCTAGGTCTTTCTCATAGAGTTGGGGCCATCCATAGGTCTCATGGCCGCACGAGTCTAGCACTGTGGTGAGTGCCGCGAATGGTGGTCTGTTTTGGCAATCAACAACGCAATTGGTTCTTCCTGTTTTATACTTGATGTTGAGGTGGAATTTCTGCAAGTATGTGGACCACTTTTGATGGTGATCATTCTGCAATTTTCCTTGTGTCTGCATGAACTTCAGTGGCTTATGATCCGTGTGGATGACTGCCTCCTTCCAAAGAATGTAATGTATCCACTTGCGGTAGACTTGTACAATGGAGTACATTTCTTTGTTGTAGGTAGGGTACTTATGGACAACATCCGATAGTGTCTCACTATGATAGGCCATGGGTGGCCGTGTTGAGTGAGAACAATGCCCACAACATAGTCTGAAGCATCTGCCTTGATCTCAAAGGGTTGTTGCAAGTCTGGTAGAAAAAGTACTGGGGATGAGAACAAGTGTTGCTTCAAATCATCAAATGCTTGTTGTTGGGACCGGCCCCACGCAAATTTTTCCTTACCACCACCACTGGTTATTTGGCTAAGGACCCATGCAATATGGGAGAATCCCAACACGAACCTGTGGTAGAAATTGGCAAGGACCAAGAAGCTCTGAATCTCAATGAGTGTGGTTTGGCCTGGCCAGTCACGGATGACTTGGATCTTGGCTGGATCCACATGTATGCCAAGATGATCAACAATGTAGCCTAGGTAATGGACCCTGTCCATGCTGAAGGATCATTTTTCCAAGTTGGCATATAGCTTGTGCTACCGCATGGTGTGCAAAACCTGTTGAATATGCTGCAAGTGTTCAGCCCAAGTCTTGTTGTAAATGATAATTTCATCCAGATACACCACTACAAAAGTATTGGTGAATGGTTGCAGGATATCGTCCATCATCCTCATGAAGGTGGTTGGAGCATTTGTCAAACCAAAGGGCATGACGAACCATTCAAAAAGGCCTTCCTTTGACTTGAAGGTGATCTTCCATACATCTGTCTATTCTATCGGGACCCGGTGGTAGCCATATTTTAGATCAATCTTACTGAAGTATTTGGCCCCCGTGAGTTCATCAAGGAGGTCGTCGATTCGGGGAATCGGGTACAAGTTTCTGACTATGATTTTATTCAGATCCCGATAATCAATGCAGAGTAACTAGGTTCCATCTTTCTTCTATACCAACACGATTGGGCTCCCACAAGGTTATGAGTTGGGACGGATGTGCCCCTTATGGAGCAGTTCTTGGATCTATCACTTGATATCCTCATTCGCTAATAGAGAGCGACGATAGAATGGCCCTTTGGGCAGTGGTGCATCGTGATTCAGATCGATGGGGTGCTTGACTTGGCAGTGCAGAGGTACCCCGATAGGTGAGGAGAAGATATTTGAGTATTCTTCCACGACCTTATCTACTTGCTTCTGCTGTGTGGAGAGGTCGATCGCAGAGACCCTAGATGTGGCTGTGATATTTTTCTCATTTTGAGAGCGAATCACGAAGAAGACAAACTTTCCCATCTGAGAGATGACCTTCCCACATTTCTTAGCAGAGATCAAGAAAATAACACTAGGTGGGAATACCTTGAGTATCCTGTACAATTTTCTATTCAAAGTAATAATAACACTATGAGGCCTAGACTCATATACAACATGATGTTTCCATAAATAAAGTTGGCCCAAAAGAACATCACAAACTTCGAGAGGAGAAAAATCACACAATACCTCGTCTTTGAAGGGCTTGATGTCGTACGACAGTCGACACTCTTGGCTGATGCAAAGATCGTTTCCTTGGCGGAACCATCCAATGGTGTAGGGTTGTGGGTGCAGCGTTGTCGGCAGGGCCAAACGCTTGATAACCTCTACTGGGATGAGGTTCTTTTGGCTACCACTATCAACGATGAAGTGCAGTGGGGTGCCTTTTACCCACATTTGTGAATGGAAGAGGCACTCTCATTCTTTTGGTTCATCTGGTTCACCATGCTGGAGCTTGGTGGTAGCAACAGTGGCACTGGGTTCCGCATCAATGATCCTTCTTCCTCTTTCTAGTTCTGACTTAGAGTCAGAACCCACATCTGATTCAAAGGATTTCACTTTTGCCACCAACGACTACTTTGGGCGGCAGTCAACAATGTTATGCCAAGGGATCTTATGTAAGTCGCACCAGTTCCTGGTATTTTTCTTTGTCTTTCCGGTGTCCTTCTTTGCTTGCGGCTTGGAATGGTTGTCCTTATAGTGTCCATCTTTGCTCTGTCCTTTGTTCTATGGGTTGGGGCCGCCCTTTCCTGGCTTTTGTTGTGAGGGGTTCCTCGACCCAAATTGTCATGTCTTTTGTTTGAGCTTCTACTCGATTTTGACGGCATATCGGTACGCCACGCCCAAGGATGAGATTTCCAGAAATTCCATTTTGGTCTAGATGTATCTATGCAGAGCACTGCGATACTTGAGTGCCATATGTCACTTCGAATATTTGATACCCAACTTGGTGCGCAAGGTATGAAAGATATTTGTGAAATTTGTCACTGCTTGGTCTCTTTCTTGCCGCAGTGTGGTCCATTTGGTATACAAGTCGTCATAAATTTCGATAGGGTAGTATTGTTCCTTAATAGCATCCCTGAAGAATTCCTAGGTGGTCATGACTGTAAATAATGAGGGTTCCTCTGTTTCCGTTTTCTCACATAAAGTTTCCCACCAATTTTGACATGGGGAACGACTTTGAGGAGCGTGAAAGTAATATTTTCTCTATTCGAAAAGTTATGGACAAAAAGTACCCTTCTAGTATATTCAACCACTTGTCTACAACATCTGCATCTATCTGACCTTCAAATATAGGAATATCGAAGTTTATTTTTACCTTGAAGGGGGCAGCACCTCCACTCGAAGAAGATGCATCGCCTGTTGGTAGCCGCCGAAGGATTTGTGCGAAATTATCCATCAGCTCGTTCCTCTGTTGCATGAGGTCTTCCTCAATCAATAGTTTGAAAGGATCTCCTATCCCATCATCTTTCTTTTCTCCTTCCATGAGAGGTCGCTTGGGCGTGCAAGAGATTTTTTCGTTAAGAGAAACAAGCTCGAGACCCAACTCTTTGTACTCCGACCTTGTTGGGGACATGCATTAAGATGACAAGGAGCAGACAACTCTGATACCACTGATTCAGATTTTATGAGAAAAACAAAATGATTATAGATTATTAACAAATGCTTAACATAGAATAACATAGATACAATAAAACTGGTTTTCTATTCAATAAGGAAATAAGCTGAAATTGTAAAATGCAGCGGAAAACAAGCTTGTTGGAATGGTGGCTACTTATCTCTGAGAAGAGATGTGACGCTGGCACTCATTCAGAAGAAGATGATTACAATGAGGCTCTGAAATCCTTTTTAAAATATATAGGAGTGTCAAAAACCCTAGACATCCAAAAACCTAACCCTAGGAGATGAAGCGCCAAAAGTCATGTGGGCCCCGTTTGGGTAAGTCAGTACATCAACTTCCCGAGGTCGTAGGGTTTGCATACGATCTCCGTTTTAGGCGTACAATATCCCATTGGACAGATCTATCTGAGGACTACACTGTAGCCCAAAATTTCATGGTGAAAATTTGTGACCGCAACATACCCAAAAAAATGTCGTTTAGGGCCTCATAACGTTTTCGGAAGTTCAGGACCCGAAAAACTGCTAAAAATAGTAAATTACCAAAATGTTCAGAAAGCTATTTTGAGCCAGCTGAAAAAGGTGGGTGACCACCAATATCCACCTGGATCATTGTCCTATGATGGTCTTGTGCACCTATGTCATTACCCACATAGTTATTGTCTTATAAAGTATGTATGCATCTCTTGGCCATGGTGCATTTATCATTTTCAGTTCTCAACATGACAGTCTCACAAACTGCTTAGCATCTCACATTTTCTAAGGCGGTTCACAAATTCTGATGGACGAGACTCTGGGACCAAAAATACAATAGGGGCTCAGATTGACTGTCATTTTACGTACCTGACATGCCACATTGAAGTTTTGGAAAATGGTTGGGTTAGAATCAAAAAATCAATTGTCGAAAGGTCCTCAAGCATATTTATGAGTAAACATGGAAAATAAAGGGTCATACAACAACATGAAAATATGAAAGATATGTCAAAGGTGAATAAATTAAGGTCCCAACAAAACCCATGTGGCAAAAAATTTCAATCCAAGGGTTCTACGTGGATTTGGGTAAATCATAAGAAAATGAGGCATATAAAAGGTTATGTTCTAAGCATTAAAAGGGAAAAATATTTTTATATTATATAAGGTACCCTTTATCGAAAATTCACAATAGAGGAGGGGGGAAATTTAAAAGGATATATTATGTAATATATCAAGTGATTCAGAAAAGGGACAAAAGGGAAAATCACTCACGTATCTTGAAAAATGTGTAAAAATTAAAGGGAAAGCCCCCTTTTTTGTCCTATATGGAAACTCTATAGAATTTGACACCCCTTTTCAAACCAACATACTTCATTAAAGTAATTTCACGTGGTTAAAAGGAAGTGACCACCTTTGAAATCGAGCTTCTTGTTTAGTATTTGATTTAAAGAAAGAAAATGATTTTAAGCTCTATGAGGTTAACAATAACTTATGGAACAGGTCACCTCACACAATTTTTGTAATTCATAAAGTGAATGTGGAGTCAAAGGGACGTTGAGGCCATACGTATTTTTCCAAGTTCGTGGGTATTACATCACTAAATAAAACCAACCATACTCCAAGTAAGGCCATAACAATTAAAGGGACCTCCGTACCACCTAGCTACCTAACCACTCAGCCATTGGGGTCAATCGAGTGAAGAATATATACTAAGATGTTGCAAATAAAAACCATGGGTCAACCAAATGGAAACATTGGTACACTAAACTAATGTACTCGTCCCACTTGTATACCTCTCTCATAGTCATCGAAAACATTACGGTGTTGGTCAAAGGCATTGGGTAAATGGTAAAGTGATCCCACCTTAATTAAATTAATTTGTGGACAAGGCATTTAAATGGATTTTTCGTTTCAAATGATTGCAAGGTGCCACCTCCAAGTGAAAGTTGAGGTCCAAAGCGAGCAGTTGATTAAACATTAGTACGATTGGTCAAAATATTCCTGGCCATTTGCACATTTGATGACAAATAATCAAATTGGCATATTTTTCCCATACCTATTGCCTAAAAAAATAATTCGACCCTCTCAACTGGGCCATTCAAAGTCATTCAACGAACCGTGGAGCCTCAAGGGAGATATCTATTGCAAATCTGGTCAAAGTCCAACCTCTAGTGGGTTATTTTAATGTAAAAAATATTATTTTGTCAAGGGTTTAGTATCCAACATGCGGATGACAAATCATAATTATTTTTTTGAGGCAGAGAAAAAATAGTCGTTACAAAGAAATATATATAAATCTAGCCCCTCCTCTCATTCATGTGGTTGGATCTTTGTGAGATCATAATGTCATTTATTGAACTTTTATCTCTTGTGACTTGTGGACCGATTTTTTCTATGTTTGTTTTTCTTGGCTAATGGTCTTATTGGTGCTTTCTATCAAGATTGCTAGTGGGAATTCACAATAATCAATTGGATCAATCCATTGAGGGGCTACTTAGCCACATGGAATAAGGGAACTAGACTCCTTGTCTCTTCCTTTTTCTTTGTTGGTGTTAGTGGTCCAAACCCAAGTGTTGGACAAACTTCCTTGGAAATATCTCCAACCGTGGTTGGTTCTCACTCTCACCAAAGTTGATCCTTTGGTTTGGAGACCATCCTTCAAGGAGTTTTTTTAGCAAACTCAAGAAAAATCATCTTCTAAATAGAATTAGGGGCGATTAGTCCTTTGACTCCAAACCCAATATCTAGGCATCTTCCAAAGCCGACTTAATACAAGTTGTGGTCGCGATTTTTCAAACCAAGAGGCACTAAAAAGGTAAAAAGGTAAAAACTCACCTTCTTCAACCATCATTATTATAAAATCTGAAGTCTTGAAAGCTCAAAGTGATGAAACCCATCTTATTATCATGAATTTTTCATTATGAGAGTGAAGCCTAATATTTTTCATGTTGGGAGGCTTCCCTTAATGAATTGGGTATCTTGACTGATATGCTTTCATATTTGTTGAAATTTGAATCTGTCCTTTGAATCCCGTTGACTTAGATTTAACCGTCTTGATATGATTGCTCACTCTATTGCTTTACTCTTCGAAAAACTAGATCAAAATTTATTGAATTGGATTAATTTATTTATTTTCAATGGTTCTTTATATTAATATGACCTTGTTTGAGTTTCTCATGAATTTTTTTGATTGTTTGCCTTCATCTTGATATCATTGGGGGTTTTATGTCATGATGTTTCTGTTGTCTTTAGAATTGGAATTTTTAGTTGTTCAACGAGCAGGTACATCTAAGCCCAACCATGAAACTCTCGACAAAACTATTCAAGGAACTAGTCTAGAAAGTTTTGGGGTTTAAGTTGAGAAGGCTCACCAAGAATGGTCTTTCAAAACTGAGCCAAAATTACAAAACACGAACCAAACAACAAGTTTTACATTCACTTGCATGAGTATCACCAAATGATCTACAACATGGTTCAAGGAGAATGGTTTTCAAATACACCTTTTCAGGGAAAAAGCAATGATCATTATAACCATAGCTAGTTTCTTCCCAAATGATAACTTCCATTCAATAGACAAACATTCAAGCTAAGTCTACTCCGCCTCTCTACTAGAATCTTGGCAACATGAACTGGTAAGATTTGCATTGTGACTTCATACATCCCAACATGTACGATTCCTCGTTTATTTGAAGATTCATCTTTGGATTTAGCATTCCATAATAGCCCAAATACATTCTTTAGTTTTGTTTCATTATTAAATAAACTCTTTTGAGAGGGAGTTATCCTATTTAACCTTGCCTTTTGTCATATCTTGTAACTGGTTAAACACACATGTTTTAAAATGGCTAATAAAACAATCTGAATAAAATGTGTGTTCTTCCTATATGCAGTCTTGATCACAAAAGGTTATGTTCACCTAAAGAGAAGAACACAACTTGAATAAAGAACATGTATTCAAATAATTTGACTTGATCAAGAAACCTATCACCTGGGAACTTTATTCACAAACTTGCTTTTGGGATTCTATCTTTAAACCCTCTACACATGATTGTTTGAGTCATTTCTGAAATTTTTGAGTTGAAATCAATCTTGTGTCTTGAATGATTTGTCCATGTAGGAATAAGTTCACAATTGGGGTTGTGTTCAACTAAGAAGTTCATGTTGTAGCACAAGTCTTAGAGATGGAAGACATAGAGATTGAAGCTCCCACATAGCTAGAGAAAAGAATATCATGGCTAACAAATGCAAGTTCGTTCAAAGCCCTTACTTCCTGGAGCACAAGACTGGAAAGATGAGCTGATTATTTTCATAAAATCATGAGGAGAGATGAAATTCTCAGCCAACGCTAGCAACACAGTACATATGAATGAAAATAATATATATATAAACTTTCACATGGATTAGTCTTTTCAAGAGGATACAAATTTATTGTTGTTTGGGGTGCATAAACACTTTAAAGTTGTTGGAAACACTTACATTCATGATCTCTTTCTTGGTTTACTTTCTTTGTTGACTTTGTATATTCAATAATCATTTATATAAGGTTTCATTTTTAAGTTGCTGCATGTTTTGAGCTGAGTCCATCTCTTAGTTCTGAATACACCTCTTCTTTTTCTTCCCTCGTCACATTTTCCCTTGCAAGCAACTATTTATCTAAGTTTTTTTTTGTATTGTAACTCCTCATTATCATTTGATGGTATACATATAGCTCACTTCCATCTGTCTTTTACAGGAATCAAATTTTCACTGGGAACAAGTTTGAGTCATCTTACATCTCTTTCCTAGCTCATGAGCTGAACTAGGGGTCTTTGTTTGAATATAAATCAAAAACTTTTTGGAATATTGTAACAACAATCAAACCATGACTTAACATAGTGGTTAATCAAAGGTCATGCTTACATATTGGCTAGTGAGAATATCCTATGTAACATGGGAACCATCCACACACTAAGTAGCTTCTCATGTGAAGGGCGAAGTGTCAAATTCTAAAGGATGAAAACCAAAGGGATAATTTTATGTAGCCAGTTGCAACAAATATTCAAATAAATATCAATAGATGGAAGTCATCTCCTATTAAGATAAACCGACATTTCTTTCCCCATCCACCAAATGCTAAGCATGCACTAAATAAATTAGGAAGGAATGGAAATGAAATTTTGACTAGACTAGGGGACATGCAGATATCTCCATCGGGGCTATGGATGCTCAGTCGCAGTGGAATAAAGGTCTATGACACCGTGGTAACTCCATCAGGGATATGGATGCTCATGGGTAGCGGAGAAACACCTACGGTATAGCTATATATATATATATATATATATATATATATATACACACACACACACACCTAGTGAAAAATATTTTTTTATCCCAAAACTATATCATCCACATGACGAAGATACCAACCCAAATCATCGACACAATTTAAGGAAATGACTCTCACCATAATTCGTCCTCTATTTACAATAGACGAGGTCCACTAACCGACATGCAAGCATCACCAGCGAGTCCACCACAGTGGAATCTTTCAGGTAACTGCTACACATTATCTCTGGAATTTATGATCTTAAAAGTAATTTTATGACCCTCTATATTTTCCACTTGTAAGTTATGGAATACTAATAGATATTCTAGATTTTCCCAGTATGTTTCCAATTGTTGTGCTTGCACAACACTCTCCCTAATTTCTTCTCTTATCTTTTCCCTAAGAGAAGAAATTGGGCCCCCCTTTATAATTTTTTCTACTAAAAATCCTCCATTTTCTCTCACACGAATGAAAAAGCTCAAACCTCTCTTCTCACAATCTATGCTTTTACCACTTGCAACATTTCTTCAGACCACTCTGACCCATTAATACAATGTATCATTGATTTTCCTCTTTATTATCCCATACATAGCATATCAATGAACATCCTTATTCTCTATCGATACAACCAATACCGACGAGTTCGTGATTTCCTCACCGATACATCAACACCATCAGTCCTTGACCATTGATACATGAGTGCAATTTCTCCTATATTCACTGATACATCACATATCGATGAATTTCCTTCATTTCTCTCTGATACATAGTGTATCAATGAGGTTCATCCCTCTACTCGATGCATTGTTTTCCCACGAGTTTCCCTCTTCTATTGTCGATGTGCCATCAGAGAGATGTCGGCCCCTCATCAACAATGAGTGTACCAAAAATGATATTATTTTCCTCGCTGACACATAACTCTTCAAAAACTCTCCTTCATCTTGAGACCTCTTCCATTCTCCTCCAATCCAATCATTTCTCATTGCTCCTGTCAGTCAAGCTCTTATCATTTCTAATGGTTAATTATTTTACACTCAAATGGAAAATTGATGACTGATTGCATATCTTTCCTAATCTATTCGATTTTTAGTCACAATTAAAATGTTTGTGTATCTAGTATCTTGCATTATGCATAGCATACCAACATGCACATTTTTCACCTTCTTGATTTTATGACTAACCATAATCATGAAAGTTTCATCTATCGTCAGGTGGGATAATCACAACATGTATAAGACTCATGCTAGCTATGAATTACACCTCATATAAGAATTGTTCCTCCTAGCTCCTAAATAGTGCTAAGTGCTCCAAAGGTCTCTCACTAGAAGCTCCTTCTTGTGCTCTCCATGTTTAAAAACATGATGCCTCAATTGGACATCGTATGAGAACATTATGGACTTTCTATTTCAATCCCTAATTGTTCCCCTTTTATGTCGTTATCCACCCGATATTGACACCAAGATTGGCAAGAGTCAAGCCTATTAATATTATGGTAGCTTCGGGAGGTATGAACCTCTATTGTGACCTATGAAGAGATTAGAATATTCCAGAAGGAAGCAAAGAAGTAAAGGAAATCCTAGATGAGATGTCGGTTGAAGAAATATAATTAATATGAATTAATTAGTACCCAGAAGGAGAATTCGGCCTAGACAAGTCTGCCAAATTACTATAAATACAGGGCGCCAGTTCTCATTATTCACATTCTCAGAATTGCAGAGAGCCAGTTGTGCGCACTGCAGTTGGCAGTTTTGTGCGCAAGTTTCTAGGGAAGGTGTTGCGCCAGTTTCTAGGTGGGACTATCTGATCAGCTTTGGTTTCTATTCTTGCTTGGTGCATTAGCCTTGCTTGGTTATTGATTGCTACTAGTATTCTTCTTTGTCAAGGTCAAGGTGCTCGAAGGGTGGCTTCGGCCTATGGTTGGGTGACAATGGTATTGTCAATGGTAAAACGAGCACAATCCTTCATATTCTAATAGGTTATGGGCCCACACCTCCTTCATTCAGTCTAAATGTTGGAAGGAAGCATAGTCGCTAGGATATTGAACTCACTGAGGAACTGTCACTAGGGTTACTAGCAATAGCAGCTTCCAAAGACACTGTCACTAGGGTTACTAGCAGAAGAAGTTGCAGAAACCCTAATCTCAGATCTAGCATCTTGTGATGGAGCATCTCGCTCAAAAAGAAGATAATCAGATGTGCACTAACTCAGTACACCTTTTGGCTCTCTTAGAAGACATAAATGACGAAGCTGAAGTTTTGGATCAAGGCATGACCAGTTACCAGTCAACCGAAGACATGAGTGAAACGATCAGTCTTTTACACTACTCAACACTTATTGGAACGATTGAAGATGACATGTGGATAATTGATAGTGCAGCTTCTAGGCACATGACAAGAGATCAATCCAGACTCTCAAATCTAAATGAGAAGAAGACCTCATAAAAGGTAGAGCTTGGAGACAAAACCACTTACCCCGTGGAAGGATTTGGACAAGCCTCCATCAAAATGAAAACAAGTAACTATGTTCACTTAAGCAATGTTTTATATGTACCTGGTTTAGAAAAGAATCTTGTATCAATATCTTGCCTAGAAGACAAAGGAAACATAATAGATTTTGTGGATGGAAAAGTGTTATCATGGCATAAAGACTCCAACATAGAGAATTCTAGGGTTATTGGAAGTCGTGAAGGAAATCTGTATAGACTACTATAACATAATGAAGAAGCTCTTGTACACAACGAAGTAAACCCCAATGAGCTTTGGCACATAAGGTACACTCACATTAACTATAAAGCATTACCCTTTCTCAAAAGGTTGGTTGAAGGAATACCAGAGTTGCATTCTACACATGAAGGAATCTACAAAGGATGTGCTCTTGGGAAGAATATCAAGAAACCATTCCCAAGTAGCAACAATAGATCTAAGGAGATTCTATATCTGATACACTCAGATGTTTGCGGTCCGATGCCAGTAAAATCTCTAGGAGGATCTTCTTACTATGTAATCTTCATAGATGACTATTTAAGAAAGACTTGGTTATATCTACTCAAGACAAAAGATGAAGTATTCAGCAAGTTTCAAGAGTTCAAAGCAGAAATAGAAAATCTCACGAATAAGAAGATAAAGATGCTAAGAACCGATAATGGTGGAGAATACACATCAAAGGAATTCTTTGCATTTTGAAAATCGGCAGGGATTAGGAGGGAGCTGATTGTTCCTCATAATCCTCAACAAAATGGTGTAGCAGAAAGAAAGAAAAAATCCATTGAAGAAACCGTAAAAGCCTTACTAAATGATCAAGGTCTATCCATGTTCTTATGGGGAGAAGCAACAATGACAACAATATATGTGCAGAATAGAAGTCATCATCGTATATTGAAAGACATGACACCAGAAGAATCTTTCTTAGGTAAGAAACCTAATGTGGAAAATCTAAGAATATTTGGATGTCCTGTTTACTCTCACATTCCCAAGGACAAGAGGAATAAACTAGAACCTTAAGGAAAGAAAGGGATATTCATGGGATACAGTGATTCATCCAAAGCTTATAGAATATATATTCTAGAAAAACACAAGATCAAAGTCAACAGAGACATAACATTCAATGAGAAGATGGCCTTCAATAAATCCATAGAAGAAAATATAGAAGAAGAAGAGATTGAAGAACTTAACGAAGAAAGCACAGAAAACGTAAATGACGAAAAGGAACTACCTGATCATCCTATGGAGCCATGTGAAAACATTGATTCAGATATCGTACCTAAGACCAAGAAAAGACCATCTTGGCTTGAAGATACCTTACAAGACACAGAAAGACTCAAGGTTCCAGAAGGAACATTCATAAAGAGTAAAAGACCTAAAAGATTCTCAAGTTATGCAACATACATGACGAAGCTTCTAGATGAAGAACCTACCACATTTGAAGAAGCAGTTCAAAAGGGACAATGGAAAGAAGCTATGATAGAAGAGAATCAATCCATTATGAAAAATGAGTTATGGGAAATCATACCAAGACCTAAATAAAAATCGGTGGTAACTTCAAAATGGGTATACAAGATCAAACATGTAGCAAACGGAAGTGTGGATAAATACAAGGCAAGATTCGTAGCTAGAGGGCTCTCCTAGAAGGAGGGAAAATATTGTGATGAAACGTTTGCCCCGGTGGCTAGATATACTTCCATCAAAGCTATCATATCTCTTGCCGCTTCCATGGGATGGAACTTATATCAGATGGATGTAAAGACAGCTTTCCTCAATGGAGGTATTGAAGAAGMAGTACATATTGAACAACTTCAAGGGTTTGAGGTACATTCTAGAGACACGCACATTTGCATATTGAAGAAATATCTATATGGAATCAAGCAAGCTCCAAGGGCTTAGTATGCCAGAATGGACAACTATCTAACGAGACTTGGTTTCTCCAAGAGTCATGCAGATCCAAACCTTTATTACAAAGTCGTGGATAATGCACCTGTGATTCTACTATTATATGTTGACGATCTATTCATAACAGGTGAAGAGTCTCTCATTATCCATTGCAAGAAGGAATTAGCTTCTAAATTTGACATGAAATATCTAGGTCCCATGCATTATTAATTGGGACTAGAAGTATGGCAGAAGCATGGTGAAGTATTCCTTGGACAAGGAAAGTACGCAATAAAGATCCTTCAAAAATTTGGAATGATGGATTGTAAGTCCATGGACACTCCTATGAATGTGGATATAACAAAAGTGAAAGTTCCAGATTCTGATCCAGTAGATCCATCTCTATATCAACAACTAATTGGGTCATTGATGTATTTGGTAAATACTCGACCCTACATTTGTTTTGTCATGAATACACTAAGCCAGTTCCAGGTGGAATGAAGACATGAACATTGGATAGCTACAAAGCATGTATTAAGATATATTCATGGGAAAATAAACTATGGTTTGAGATATACCGCATCCAACGATATACAACTTCATGGATTAACAGATTCTGATTGGGAAAGAAGTGCAGAAGACGGAAAGAGCACTTCAGGTATGTGTTTCATCTTGGGCTCTGCTATGATATCTTAGGGCAGCAGGAAATAAAAGTTTGTTTCACTCAACACAACAAAAGCAGAGTATATGGTAGCATGTGAAGCATTCACAGAAGCAATATGGTTAAGGAAGTTAATCTCTGATTTATTTGATCAGATTCCAGAATCAACCACAATATATTGTGATAATCAGAGCTGTATAAGATTATCAGAACATCCCGTGTTTCATGAAAGGTATAAACACATTGAGATCAAATACTACTTTATTTGAGATAAAGTCCAAAAAGGAGAGGTAAAGCTCGAATATATCCCTACTGACAAGCAGACAACAGACATTCTGACAAAACCTCTATCCAAAATAAAGTTTGCATATTTCCGAGAGAAGATGGGGATCATGGAAATAAATCCCTTAGCTGAAAGGGAAGACTCTCCAGGTTAGGAGGGAGCACTAAAAATATTATTGAAACATTTATCTTTGTGATTGAAAAATAGTCCATCTTGGATAGATTCTTTCATGTTCAGAAAGTGGATTGAGATTTCTGACGAACAATGATTTCCCATTGTGGTTAACATGGGAAATGGTCTAGATTGTTGATGTATCATAGATAACGAATTCCCATTGTGGTTAACATGGGGAGTGGTCTAGGGAAGTATCTCTTCTTGAGGGTTACTCAAGAAGAATGGCCCGCCTCACCGGACAGTGATTTCTCATTGTGGTTAACATGAGGAATGGTCCATTTTGGAGGTTGATGTAGGACAATCTTTTCCTCTTGTGGTTAACAGAGGAAATGGTATGGACAATCATTCCTTAGGGTTTATACATTCTCTCCAGGGTGCACTTTGATTAGTGTAGGAGGAATGGGCCAGGGTGGGGAATGGTCCAGGCTCAACAATCAGGGACATGCATTCCTTAGGGTTTATACATTCTCTCCAGGGTGCACTTTGATTAGTGTAGGAAGAATGGCCCAGGGTGAGGAATGGTCCAGGTTCAGAAGACAGGACATTTATTCTTCCTTGCTTGAGAAGAATAGTCCAAATATCTCATTGTTCTACTTTGAGGGCAGATATTCTTTCAGATCTCATAGATGTGAGTGAAATATTGGCCCAGATGATTCATTTATATCATAACATTGTTTTTGTGCAGATTGATATCAGATGATTGTTATGAAGATTGTTTGAAAGTAGATGTATACTACTGTGGTGGATGTGTTCCACTGTTTGTGACTATGTATCACTGCTTGAGTAGTTGTATACTACCTTGGATAAAGCACAGTTGTGTTCTATCAATTGATATTGTACCAGTTGTCATGGAGATTATCCAGTTGGATAATAATGACGGTGCTCGTGATGCTACCAGTTGAATGGTCTGTTGTGCTCAAGACCATACCTCCCTATCTAGGAGAGAGTGTTAATATTATGGTATATTTAGGAGGTATGAACCTCTATTGTGACCTATGACGAGATTAGAATATTCCGGAAGGAAGAAAATAAGTAAAGGAAACCCTAGATGAGATGTCGGCTGCAGAAATATAATTAATATGAATTAATTAGTACCCAGAAGGAGAATTCGGCCCAAGCAAGTCTACCAAATTACTATAAATACATGGCACTAGTTCTCATTATTCACATTCTCAGAATTGGAGAGAGCCAGTTCTGTGCACTGCAGTTGGCAGTTTTGTGCACAAGTTTCTGGGGAAGGTGTTGCACCAGTTTTTGGGTGGGACTATCTGATCAGCCTTGGTTTCTATTCTTGCTTGGTGCATTAGCCTTGCTTGGCTATTGATTGCTACTAGTATTCTTCTCTGTCAAGGTCAAGGTGCTCGGAGGGTGGCTTCGACCTATGGTTGGGTGACAAGGGTATTGTCAATGGTAAAACGAGCACAATCCTTCATATTCTAACAAATGAAACTCATCGCCAAAACTTGGTCATGTTGTGAAAACTCTTTATAAGTCGAAAAAGTTAATGATATTGTCTCTGGTCCCTGCATAGATCTTTGAAAAAAATCCTTCAATATTCATTGAGGAAGTTAATATAAACCTCATTGGTTCATTCATGAGTCTCAAAATTATCATCTCCGGTTTACATCAAAGAACTTTCTACGAACTTCAACTATGCCATCAACACACTTTACATAATCTCATCCAGTGTGTTCGGAGGTCCTCACATGAACTCGTCCGGTGGAAACTAGAGGAGTTCCCACAAACTCCTATGAAACCACTGGAGGAGTTCCCACAAACTTCTCTAGTGCAAACCAGAGGAGTTCCCTCTAACTCCTTTGGTGAAAACAAGAGGAGTTCCCACTAAATACTCTGAAAGAGGGACAAGACCCTACAAAACTGTCTTTCGTATTGTGGCCATAATGTTTGACTCAAGTGTCCATTTTGTGCATTCTTTATATTGTTGGAAATATAGTTCTGAGATATATAACTTCCTAGTTATATGATGTGAGAAATTCCTCACCAATTTTAAACATTGATCGAGATTAAAATATAACTCCTTGTTAACAACCCCAGAGAACACAACACCTCAATCAAGGGTAGAGGAACCAGGAACCAAACTCAGAGAAGCACATATGAACTCTCACTTAGTTAATTTTTAGTTCTATGGTTCCAAATGTGTAGTGTTAATAGTGTATTTTGAGGATACTCTAAGGTCATTAATTTGTTTCATGTTGAATGGTGTCATGTTCCAATATCAAAGGGAGTTCATGCTCAATATCCTTGAAATGGAGTCTATAGCCGAGAAAAATAGAGAAACAACAATAATATAAATTGTCGTAGTAACAAGGAGAAATGAAGGGAATTGAACTCAAATCAATAAAGAGGGAGTCTGAACCCCATGATGATTGAATCTACCAATGTCTAAGCTAATAATTACAGTGGGTGAGGCGCACCGTAGTGAAATATATGATGTCCCACCAGTGCTAAGAGACAAATCGAAAATGCAATTTCTATCTTTGTACTCTCATTATTAAAAAGAGAAAAAGGACAAATATTTGTAAATGAAAAGTCACGGGGAAAGGAAGAATGCCAAGAGTCACATTGAACTTTAATAAATATCGAAATGAGATCCAAGTAAAGGGATTTTTTTCTCTTCAAGCATTGTATAGAATCAATAACTATTTCAAGGAAGTAGACTATTTTAATTAAAATTGAGGAGACTTCCTTTGAATTTTCATGTACTATTACTAAAATTGTTAATGAGGAAAAGTCGGTTTGGCCAAGCGATTTTCTGGAGAGTTTTGATTCTTGTGTTGAATGTATTGTGGACTAATCCTTTGCATTTTTCCAAACACTTGGGTTGAGTAAGAATGTATTTCATATTGTAGAATATTCTTATGTATGATGGTTGCATTCTTATTTTTGTTCTTTGGATAATATTTTTCTAAACTCATGGGCGTAGAACTGTAAATGATTTTTAAAATTATAGAATTATATGTTTGTAGTTGTTTATTCATGTTCTTGTCTTTTCTCTATGTGAATTATCTATAAATATCTTGATAGGATAATGGTTGGTTCTATGTTTATTTTATGGTTACCTTAGTTCCTTCTAGACACATGCATATTATATTAGCTGCATCTCATTATTTATATTAGTAAACCTTCATCGATGGATTGGGCTGCAACTATTAAAACCATACCAAAAATGGATACCAAGCTAGAATCCAGATGGGTTCCCTATTCCAAACGGTGGGAGGTATAATTGAGACTTCTTGCTGGGGGTAACCCTTGCTATTGACAAAGGGTGTTTTTTCCTGCGTCAACACCACCCGTTTTCAAAATTTTTAGAATGTTAAATCAAGTTTGTTGTGCATGTTGAAGTTTTAGTGAGTCATGATAAAGGATAAATAGCACGAATTTGAAAAAATTGTCTAACTTGTGACATATCACACCATGGGAAATTTTCTCAGCATGTGAGAAATAAAACTTATCGCAACAAGAAAAAAATTTCTTGGGTGCAATAAAGTGAAGTTTTTGTAGAGTTTCAAAATTTGGCAAGTAATGGTGTATTGTAATGGAAAGTATTTTTGAGTGAAATATTTCATGAAGGTTAGTGTGACTTCAATAAATTTGTCTAACTTGTGACATATTGCACCATGGGAAAGTTTCTTAGCATGTGACAAAGAAAAATTGTCACAATAGAGGAATGTTTGCTTGGGTGTGATAAAGGGAAGTTGTTGCAGAGTTTCAAAATTTGGAAAGTAATGGTGTACTGTGAGGGAAATTATTTTCAAGTGAAATATATCATGAAGGTTGAAAAATTTAAGAGGCGTGATACATTACAAAGAGAATAATTTTATTTTCAATGTATCATGGCCCCAAAAATTTTCTAATGTTGTGATGTGTCACACTGGGAGAAAATTTTGTGGGATGTGACATGTTGTAAGAGACAAAAAATTCAAGAGGCATGATATGTTAATATTTCCAAAACTTTATAATTCCATCCATGTTGTAGAGAAACAATTTTTTTTGTTCAATGCAATATATCACACCAAAGTGGAATTTCATGTGATGTGTCACACCAAAATGATTTGTGATGCTATAAAGGGAAGATTTCATAAGTCTTCAAGGCTACGATAAGGAAAAAATACTAAAAAATGTTAGAACAAGATATCAAAAGAAACTTCTAAGTCCTAATGAAATCTACAAAGAGCATTAGAGATTCATTACATGAAAAATATTCTAAGTTATGTGGTTAGATCAAAGATAAGTCCATGAAGCTTGAAAAGTTTGAAAAGAAAAGAAGGGGTCCCAATCCATTTTTCCTACTTCAAATGACAAAGACAAAAATGGTATGGGGAAGTTATTTCTTTATCAACAAGACACTTTCACCTACAACTTGATGCAAAATTTTTACCTTTCTACTGTAAAAATTGAAGGTTTCGACGATCGTAATAAAAAAAAAACAATCTAAAGTTTTTGTTTATTTGAAAGAGAGCTTATAGTAGGATTTATTCACTAATAATATTGACAAAAAAATAGTTAAAAAAATAGAAGTATGTCCTTTAAAAACTTTGAAAATTGACACTAACTTGAATGTTGTCCAAGAGTAGAGATTGATGGTTGTCCTCAAGAATCACACCTCAAGATTTGCATGGGATTTCAAGGATATGAAAGGAATTCATTCGGAAAATTTTACAGATCACATTTACCTAAAGGATGAATTTGTTCTCATTAGGAAACCTCAAATAAGTATGAACCCTACCTTAAAAGACATTGTCAAAGGAGAACTACAAAAAATATTAGATGTATGATTCATTTATCCCATTTTTTATAGTGAATGGGTATCACCCTTGGTTATTGTGCCTAATAAAAATGGAAAATGGAGAGTTTGTGTGGATTATAAACAACTCAACAAAGTCACTAGGAAATACCATTTTCCCTTACCTTTCATTGACCAAGTAATAGATGTCATAGAAGATAAAAAATACTTCTCATTCCTAGATGGATTTAGTGGGTAGAATAAGATTTAGATCAACCCTAAGGATTGGGATAATTCTGCTATGTCTGAGGTGCCCAATAATGGTGGGAAATAAGGCCAAAGGAGGTCCATGTTGAACATTGGGTGCAGACCAAGGAAAGGAGGAATGTTGAGCTCAAAAGAATTATCCCCCACAACCTTGGTGATGGTGTACGACCCATAACAGAGTGGGCAAAGCTTCCGATGGGGTCATGTAAGGCGTTCTTTCTGCAAGTGCAACCAAACTTTGTCGCCCACCTGAAACTTATGTGGCACCCGATGTTGATCATGGAACTGGTTGTACTTGTCATTGGACTTCTGTAGGATATCCTGAACCTGTTGGAGGATGTGTTGGATCCACTCAATATACCGAGTGGCTTTGTAGCTTCAGTTGGAGTAGGAGATGAGTCGGCTAAGGTGACCGTAAGGGGATGTGCAACATATATGGGACCCAATGGTTGGAATCCAAACCCCACCTGAAAGGGGCTGTGGTTGGTTGAGCTATGCAAGGATCATTTGTAGCTATGATGGACATAGGGAAGAATATCATCCAATATGTGAGGGTGCTTGGAATTATACATGCACAGGGTATGCACGATCATTTGATTTACGACCTCGGTTTGGCCATCTGTCTGGGGGTGGAAGGCTGTGGATTTGGTGATCTTGGTGTCTAACAGTGACCAAAGGCTGGAATAGAATGTGATGAGAAATCAATTGTCCTAATCTGAGACAATGGTTTGTGTGTTTCCAAAATGTACCCAGACTTGTTCAAAGAAGATCTTGGCAGTGGCTTATGTTGTGATGCTCTTCTTGCAGGAAACCAGAATCGCCATCTTAGAAAAGTGATCAACAACCACAAAACACAGTAATTTCCCCGCTTGGTGGACGAGAGGCTTGACATGTAGTCCATTGAGATGGATTCCCATGGCCTGTCAGGAGTAGGAAGAGGGATGTATGAGCCATGTTTCTTAGTGGTTAGTTTGGCAATAGCGTAGGCAATGCAGGATATGATATACTTGTTGACCTCCTATTGAAGTTTCGACCAGCATAAATGTTTCTGTAGAATCGACATTGTCTTTTCAACGCCGAAGTGTCCTACCACCCGATTGTAGTGGTCTGCCTAGATCATCTTTTCTTTCTCACTGGATGGAACACCGATATGGCCCAGAAGACACAACAACCCATCCCAAATATGGAAATTATCGACAACTGCATTTGCACCCAACATTTAGTAGGTGGTGGCAAAGTCTAGGTCTGTCTCATAGAGTTAGGGCCATCCAGAGGTCTCATGGCTGTAAAATTCTAGCACTGTGGTGAGTGTCATGACTGGAGGTCTACTGATCCAATCAGTGACACGGTTGGTGCTTCCTATTTTATACTTGATGTTGAGGTGGAATTGTTGTAAGTATGTGGACCACTTTTGATTTCGGTCATTATGTAATTTTCCTTGTGTCTACATGAATTGCAGCGGCTTATGATCAGTGTGGATGACTGTCTCCTTCCAAAGAATGTAATGTCTCCACTGGCGGCAAGCTTGCACAATGGAGTAGATTTATTTGTCGTAAGTAGGGTACTTATGGAAAAGATATGATAGTGTCTCACTATGATAGACCACGGGGTGTCGTTGTTGAGTTAGAATGGTGCCCACAGCATAGTCTGAAGCATCTGTCTTGATCTCAAAGGGATTCTGCAAGTATGTTATTGAAAGTACTAGGGATGAGCACAAGCACTTCTTCAAATCATCGAACACTTATTGTTGGGACCAACCCCACGCAAAATTTTCCTTACCACCACCCCTGGTTATTTGGTTGAGGGCCCATGCAATATGGGAGTATCCCAATAGGAACCTATGGTAGAAATTGGCAATGCCCAAGAAGATCCAAATCTCAGTGAGTTTGGTTGGGGCTAGTGATGCAGGAGCATCGTCAACAAGCACACATGGCAGGAAATCTTAGCACTCGAGAATCATTTCAAAATCTCAAACTTTGGGAGTTACTGCGAATATTTTGGAGCTGATTGGAAAAAAAAAAAAGATCAAATGCTTCAGAGCGGATGATCACGAGTGATCTTGGATTTTCACTCCGAGTCTTGAATGTAACTGAACTTAGGTAGCAATTATAGTTTTTTTTTTGTTTTCTGAGTAGACGGGTAGTCGAGGGGAACCCTAAGGACCCTCTGAGATAAATAGAGGTTTTGTACGCCCAAATGAGGTTACTGTGAGTTAGTAGGAATTTTCTGAGTTTTGATTTATTGCTTTGATATTAGTTGTAGCCATTTACTTTTGAATGAATGTGACAGAGGAAATTTGACTCAAATGCATAACACTGTTACTATTTGTAATTCTTTGTTATTGTGTTTTCATAAATGAATGAATTTCATTATGAATGGATGAAACTATGAATGTTAGTATAAGTTTTAATTGTTTCTCTTCTATTGAGTGAGTGCAAGGTGTTCTCACAGAATTCAAGGAGTGCGTGATGGGATCTGTTTCGATTTCGAAGCTCAGAAGAGATAGCATGAAACTTTCCCTTTACAAGGAGTTCAAAGAGACTGTTGCAAGGTGTGCACAGTCACCCGCAAGAACCAAGCCTTATGTAAGAATCTGTTGCAAGGAGTGCACAGATTTGGAATTCGGCTAAGTATCAAAGGGACTCCATAAGAGTCAAAGTCACAAAATGTGAAACCCTGACTTAGTCACAGTCGTTGATCAAAGGAAAGAGTTGGACCGTCAATCTAGTACCATATCTATTTCGGGTATCGAGAGAGCGGAGGCAAGGAGACTCCCAAAGTCATGAAACATGAAACTCTGACTTAATCATAGCCGTTGATCCAAGGAAATACCTAGACCATCGATATAGCTCTATTGGGAAATCAGGGATCGAGAGAATGGAGGTAAGGGGGCTCCCAAAGCCACGAAACGTGAAATCATGACTTGATCACAGCCATCGATCGAAGAGAGTTATGAGCCGTCAATATGACGCTTGAAAATATTGGGAAAGTGGGGATCAGGGGAATGAAGGTGAACCAACCCCAAAAGTCATGAAACGCAAAATCGTGAGATGATCACAACCGTCGATCGAGGAAAGCACAGGGCCATAAGATTTTGTCTTAGGGAGGATTCAGAAATCGGGAGATTTTGGCACAGGGGTAGACCAAGGGTTCAACACTAAAGAGCACACCAACAAAACCCTAACTACCGACACTTTCGACAACACCTGTGAAGCATATGAAGCCTCACCCGAGGTAGAGGCAGGGGTGGTTGCAGGACTCAGATGTCTGCAACCTTAGTTGGGACACAAATCTGTGATTCTGATGCTTAACAAAGAACTTAGAAGTAAACATTCATCAACATTCAGTTCTTGGTAACAATGCAAACAAACCCTAGTTATTGATCATTGTATTATCCAACCAGATCTAGCATCTAACAACTCTTAGCATGATGAAACATATCAGGTCTTAACAGATTCAACACTAAGCATGTATATATCTGTCATATCTAACATCCATGTTATTAAGCAGTAAGCATCGACAGATGATTCATCTATATTAGAGCACTAAGAACATTAACTTATAATCACATCAACACATTGCACAAAGTAGAGCAATACAACATATACGTGGTTCACCGCCCCTTGGGGCTACGTCCACCAACACTTTTTCTTATTTATTAGCTTCTTCGATAGGTTACATGCACAACGCCTCAAAACCCTACTCCGTAGAGGAAAGGAGATATTTGTAGCTCACTAGACCCTTCTTCCCTGAGTATATCTAAGAACGCATCTTTCTACAGTCTCTTACAATGACTTGCACTTAGCTCTGCAAGTTTCACATAGTATGCACCAAAGAACTTACAATCCTTTGATCACATAGATCCAACTCTAGCACTTAGACATTCCTTATGAATTCTTCTCATTACATTGCCTAGTCTTCTATATATATTACAAAATAGGCCTAAGCATGGGTAAACCCATGGGTCAATATTCCCATACCCATTGCATGATCCCAAAAACCCAAAAATCCCTAAAAAGGGGCCGAGATCTCGTGATCTCCTCTTCATCTTGTGCTCCATCTTCAACAGGTTGTCGAAGTCCCAAAATAGGTCAAACTTAACCATGTATCTCCCAAAACTTGGTCAAGGGCCAACAGGCCCCCAACACTCACCTATGAATCGTTCTGAGTCACTCTGATTTGAATAGTTTTGCTTCAAAAGACTTGATTTTGGCTCGAGATTCTTCGACATGTTATTGTGCTACAAACTCTTATTCTGCAAATTCTTGTATGACTGCTTCATTGACAGGTTCCTCTAGGCATTGTTCAGCTGCAACAATAACTTGCTCCAGATTTTCTCCTTGGCCTTCAATCTCTATGAACAGTTGGTAAGCCTCATCCTGTACAGATAGGAGTCTTTGAGTCACTTCCATGAATTTTCTCTGAATGATGTGAACCTACTGGTCGACAATGCGCTTCTCTTGGGATCTTTTCATTCTTTCCATAACTGACAAGGGCTTCAACTGCGCCTATATTTTTTCTACTTGCTTCTTCACCTCCTGGAGTTGCGACTCCAGTGCCTTTAGTTCTACATTCTCACTGAGTTTCTCATAAGTCTGGGCACTATGGTCATTGAGTTTCTTGCATTCCATAGAAAAATATTTTATTCTCTCGACTGTGCTCTGGGAAAATGATTCTCTTTGATCTCTAACATCCCGTAGAGTGTTGGGCATTGTGTAGAGCTCTAAATCTGCTATTCTTTGTTGTAGCTGATGGATGGATTCCATGAGCTACTCTACTTGATGCTCAACCCAATATTTTTCCTATGGCTCTAAGCCTGTCACAAAGCGAAGTGCTATGTTGACTGCTTCTTTTACCTCGAGTTTCCCTGCGAGAAACTGTTTCTTTTCTTGCTACATTTGCTCTTTATCCTCGTCAAACTTTGTCTGGAGAGCAATCTTCTCCTACTCTGCAATTCAACATTGTTATACAAGTACTCCTTGTACTTACGTCAAAGAATGGGTGGAATTTTCTGTTTCCTCTTGCGCTCGTCGAAGGCGATCTTCAGTTGCATCTGCTAGGCGATAGCGTTGGGATGGCTCATCTCCCAATTCTTGTTCTCTCGATGGTAGGGGCGCAGTGGAGACTGAGCGGCTTGGCTAAAGATCCTACTATACTCCTCGAAGATTGACCTCAATTATATCATACAGTTCCTCCTGCTTCACTCCTTGTTTCTCTGTGATTTCTAGTGAAGCATCGCTTAGAGTTGCTATGATGAAGTCAAAGTCATCATGAGTAAGTGCAGTCTGCATATTGGTCACAGTGACTCTTGATTTCTTCCCAGAAGAAGGTTTCGAGACATAAACCTTCCTCTTCTTCAAAGGGTTGGCCTCATCTTTGGGCAGTGTTACTTCACCTTTCTTTTGTTCATATTCTTTGTCCTTCATCTCTTCTTCATCGCCATCAACTCCTCACTCAGGTGATGTGGAAGCAGTCTTCCCTGAGGCACTTCTTAAATATTGGACCTCCTCAGTATTATGTCTTTTGTTGGTTCCAGGTGTGTCATGTTCTTTGTGAGTGGTCTCCAAGTTGTCCAGTTCAGGATCAGACATCTTTGAGGGGTCAACGGGGATAAGGAGGTCTATGGAACAATCCTTTGTGATCTCCTCCGGGTATTCTTCTGTAAGTTTATAGTACGACTGAAGATGCTCCTTATGTTCATCAGCTCGCACCGTAATGTAAATGAAATGTCTATCTGTGCTAAACTTCATCAAGGGTCAAAATATCTGTAAGGTGTTTGGAGTCATGTGAGGCTTAGCTTCGATGACTCTCTTCAACTGAAGGTAGTAATTATGAAAAGAAATGTTCGAATTCCATTGTTTGTTCATATCGCTTAAGTACGAAAATGTAGCAAACTTCGTAACAAGCAGCTCAAATGGCTTGATGTCCGGGAAGGTCGCACCTTGCCCAGTATCTCCCAGGAAATAAAGGTGATAAGGATAAGGAGCCAACTGTAATGGAACTCATAGCCCTGATCCTGGGCTTCATGATAGTCTAGTTCAAGCTGATTGACTAGGTACTTTTCCCAATTCATTTGTAAGCCTTCTACACACTTCCCCGCGAGGTCGACGACAAAGCCTGTGACATGTGTGGGTTGGCTCTTGCGTACCATATTTCCAGCTATCAATTCACATGCTAGGTGCATTGCACCATTCTATATGGAGGCTACCTTGTAGCCTCGTGTCCCCTTCTCGGAATCACCGTATGTGTCCTTAATATTCTGTGCTAGCGCATGATCTATGGCCTTTCTTGGGTATAAGTCCTGCGGGTCAGGTTCTTGCATACTCAACCCTGTGATCCTATGGATCAACATTGGATCGACTATAATACGACGATCTAGCCATAAATAGCCACCATGGTAACATGAAAGCAATAACTTGACACATGCATTCACTTCCTGGTGCCTTCCGAAGTGTGGGATGTTCATGACATTTAACAGAGTGGATTATGCGAGGTTCATCGTCCACAACTGAGGGATGATCTTTAAGTTCTTTCCCTTTGTCCTGGTTAGGTATTTGTATGGGGTGAGCATGTTGTAGTTTTTGTGATCTCCAAGGTTGAAGTCACTGAAATTCAATGATGTGATCTTATCCTGCTATGCTCAAACTACGTGTATCCCCTTTGAGAGGTACGCAGTGACCATGGTGTACTCAAAATCTCTGGGTACACTATCACGAATTACCGCACTGGCTAGAGGCGAGATATAGTCGGGTAATATAGATGGGATCAACTTTGCATTAGCTAGGTCATCTCTGTGTTTGGTTCACTTTTCTACTGATGGTCAAGATGATATGGCTCCATGAGCATTTGACGGAGAGGATTGTAGTCCTCTCGTCAATGACGCTTGTATACCTGCAGACATCGACATTTCTCTTTCAGTCATGAGTTCGATGAGAACTTCCTCGATAATTTTCTCTGCCACGCTGAAATCGTTTGACATACACGCTCGGGTTTGAAAATCTCAGGGTTGGAGAGTAATATGTCAATGCAATGGGATAGAAGGAAAAATCACGATGATCACTGTGTGAAAATCAACTAATCTGCGGGCTCAAATTCACGGTTAGCAAAAGTGTTCTCGGTGTGTGGCGCGACAGGATAAATAGATACTTGGTAACAAATCTCTTGCAACAGGTAAGAATCCTTCATTAACTTAGTTATGCCTGTTACGACGCAGTTCCAATGGTCCGGTGGCAAGCTATCTAACCATTAATGCCTTTCTTCCCATTCGAGGTGTCAGTCGAACAGTTATACTGTCTCTAATGAATATATTGCTTCGCCATGGAGAAGTGTCAAGTGACGTTGTTCTGGTATTCCGAAAAATCTCCAAGTTTGTAAATTTTCCTTCTGCAAAGTTCCCTCAAGAACCTTCTGTAATTTTTCAAGCTTAGCTTTCTTATTACTTAGTTTTCTAGACTTGTTTCCGGTGAGCTTCATGTTGGCACAGGGGAAAATCCAGGGTTCAACGCTACAATAATGAACCAACAAAACCCTAACTATCGGCCCTTTCAACAACACCTGTGAAGCAAATGAAGTCTCACCCAAGGTAGAGGAAGGGGTGGTTGCAGGAATCAGATGTTTGCAACCCTAGCTGGGACACAGATACGTGATTCTAGTATTTAACAGAGAATTCAACAGTAAACATTCATCAATATCTAACCAATATCTACTCCGTAGATAAAACATATCATCGCATCATTCACCCAGATCTAATGTGTCTAAGCACTTAGCATAAGGAATTAGATCAGATCTAGCAAATTCAAGCACTAAGCAAGTTCACAGAGGTCAGATCTAGCATCTAGATTCATCATAAGCAAAAAGTATAAATAGATCTATCTATCTATCTATGTCAAGCACTTATCAGATAACACATAAGTACACCAACACATCACACAAAGCAAAGAAACACAACATATACATGGTTCACCCCCACCCTAGGGATACATCCACCAATTCTTATTCTTTATTAGATTCTTCAATCAGATACATGCACAGAGCCACAAAAACCTTACTCCGCATAGGATAGGATATCTATGCACCTCGCTAAATCCTCCTTCCTTGCGTTACAACACAAATCCCTTCACAGCCTGTTACAACCACTTGCACTTAGCTCTGCAAGTCTCTCATAGTATGCACAAAGCATTTACAAGCCACACTTTCACTTAGCACAACATCACATAGATACCTCTTCTCTCCCTCTTCCTACATCACCTAGACATCTATTTATATATTACAAAATAGGCCTAAGCATGGGTAAACCCATGGGATGAAATTCCCATACCCGTTACATAATCCAAAATCCCAAAAAGGGGATGATATCCCTCGATATCTACTTTGTCTTGGTCTCTGCCTTCGACAGGCTGTCGAAGTCCAAAATGGTCAAAATTGACCAAGGATCTCTCAAAACTTGGTCGAGGGCCAACAGGCCCCCAACACTCACCTGTGACTCAACCCGAGTCACTCTGATGTAGGAAGTTATACTTTGAAATCCTCGATCTTGGCTCAAGCTACTTCGACTTGTTGTTGTGCTACGACCTCTTGTTCCACAAAATCTTATATGACTGCAGTGTTCACAGGTCCTTCTAGGTGATGTTTAGATACATTAACAACCTGCTCTAGTTATTCTCCTCGACCTTCAACTTCTATGAACAATTGGTAGGCCTTATCTTGTACGGGTTGGAGTCTTTGAGTTACTTCCATAACTCTGCTCTGAATAGCATGAATCTGTTGTTGGGTGGTGCATTTCTCTTGAGATCTATTCATTCTTTCCACATCTGGCAAGAGCTTCAACTGTGCCTGTATCATTTTGGCTTGATACTTCACCTCTTGGAGCTGTGACTTCAGTGCTCTTAATTCTGGACTCTCAGTGAGTTGCTTATATGTTAGGGAACTTTAATCACTCACCTGCTTGTATTCCATAGCAAGGGCCTTTAGTCTCTCAACTGCACTCCTGGCAGTTGCTTCTCATTGGTCCTTCACATCCTGTGGGATCTCAGGCATTGCACGTAGTTCTAAGTCTACGATGCGTTGTTTTAGMTGCTAGATCACTTCTTCAAGCTTCTCTACTTGCTATGTAACTCGATCTTCTTCCTTTATTTCTATGACTGTCACAGAGCGAAGTGCTTTGTTGACCGCTTCCTTTACTTCGAGTTGCTCGACGAGCAACTGTTMTTTTCCTTGTTGTATCTGTGATTTTTCTTCATCAAACTTCGCTTGGAGGGAAATATTTTCCTRTTCTGTAGCTCAACGTTGTTCTACAAGTACTCCTTGTACTTGCGTGAAAGCCTAGGTGGCTTGTTCTATTTTCTCTTGTGCTTGTCGAAGGAGAGCTTCGACTGTATCAACTAATCGGTGGAGTTGGGTTGGCTCATCTCCCATCTCTGGTGTTCCCAATGGCAGAGGTGAAGTGGAGACTGTACGACTAGACTATAGTTCCTGTTGTACCCCTCGGAGTTCGGTTTCAATCCTATCATACATGGCTTCCTGCTTGGCCTCTTGTTTTTCTTCTATTTCCAGTGAAGCATCATTCAAGGCTACTATGAGGAAGTCAAAGTCGTCATAGGTGAGGACAGTATGGATATTGGTCATGGAGGCTTTCAATTTCTTCTAGGAAGAAGGTTTCAGAGGTGAACCCTTCCTCTTCTTCAAGGGATCAACCTCGGCTCCTTTCTTTTGTTCAAATTCTTTGTCATCTAAATCTTCTCTATCACCTCATTGCTCTGGTGATATGGAAGCAGTCTTCACAGATACACTGTCTAATCCTTGGACCTCTTCGTTCTTCTTTGTCCTGCTAGGTCTGGGTGTATCCTGCACAGTTTATGGGTTGTCGATGTCGGATATGTTTGCAAGGTTGGCATGGATAAGGAGGTCATTGGACCATTCCTTAGTAACCTCCTCCAGGTCCTCCTCCGTCATCTTGTAGTAGGACTGAAGTTGTTTCTTATGTTCATCGACATGCACTATAATATAAATGAAATGTCGATCTGTGTTGAACTTCATCAAAGGTCGGGACTGGTGTAGAGTTTTCGGAGTCATGCGAGGCTCAGACTGGATGAATATCTTTAGATGATCCTAGTAGGTATGAAAAACAACATTTGACTGCCACTGTTTTTTCATATCGTTGGAATACCAAAGTGTACTGAACTTCACAACTGATAGCTCAAATGGCTCGATGTCGGGGAAGTTCGCACCTTCCAACATCTCCCAGGTGATGAATGTAATAAGGATTAAAATCCAACTAAAATGGAATTCATAACCTTTATTTTATGTTTCTCTGCAGTCTAGTTCCAACTGATTCACCAGGGACTTCGCCCAGTTCATCTGTAGGCCTTTCGCCCACTTACTTGTGAGGTCGACTACAAAACTGGTGACTTGGGTAGGTCGGTTTTTTCTTACTAACTTCCCTGCAATCAATTGACAGACAAGGCACACTATGCCACTCTGGATAGAAGCTACCTTGTAGCCTTGGGTCCCCTTCTCGACATCGTCATAGGTGTCCTTGATCCTCTGTGCTAGAGCACGATCCATGGATTTTCCTGGATAAAAATCCTATGGATACTCAACTCTGTGATCTAATTGATCAACGTCAGATCAACTTTGATACGACGGTCTAGCCACAAATATCTTACATGGTAACAAGAAAGCAACAACTTGGCACATTCATTCACCTCCTGGTGTCTTCCAAAGTGTGGGATATTCATAATTTTCAGCAAGGTGGACTGCACGAGGTTATGGGTCCACGTCTGGGGGATTATCTTTGAATTATTCCCTTTTTTCTGGTCAGATACTTATGTGGGGTGAGCATGTTATAGACTTTTCATTTGGCAAGGTTGAAGTTGCTTAACTTCAACACTATAATCTTGTCTTGGTCTGCTCAAACTGCGCGGATCCCCTTCGGGAGGTTCGTAGTGACCAAGGTCTACTTGAAATATCTGGACACACTATCTCGATTTACTGTGCCACTCAGAGGTGGTATGTAGGTGGGTAATATAGTCGAGATCAATTTGGCATTCGCTAGATCATCCCGGTGCTTGGTTCACTTTTCATCTGATGGTAGGGATTGTTTGGCTCCGTGAGCAGTCGATGGAGATGCTTGCACTTTTCTTGTGGATGAAGCCTATACACCTACAAATAATCCTCTCTCTGACATGACTCTTTCAGTCATCAAGTCGAGGAGTAATTATGTCATAGCTTCTTCGACTACGTTGAGCTCCTTGGACATACGCGCTCAGGATTAAATAGATCGGTTTCAGATTAACTTATACATTGCAATGGAATAGATGAAAACAATGTGATGATCACTATGCAAGATCAACTTAGTCTGCGGGATCAAATTATTGGTTAGAAAAAGTGTTCTTGGTGCATGGTGCGACAGGATAAATAGGTAACTCAACAACGGGTCACTTGCAACGGGTATGAAGCCTTCATGAACTCTGTTCTATCCATTTTGGCGTGGTCCCAACGGTCTGATGGTGAGTTGTCTGGTCATAAATTCCTTTCCACCCATTCAGAGCATTGGTCTAATGATTATAATTTTTCCAATGGATATATTGCTTCGCCATGGCGAAGTGCCATGTGTCGTTGTGCTGATATCCCGACGAAGCTCCAATTTTGCAAATTTTCCTTCTACGAGGTTCCTTCTGGATCTTTCTACAAATTTTCGATCTTAGCTCTCTTCTTACTTAGTTTTCTATCCTTCTTTCCCATGAGCTTCGTCTCGGTATTCCTTTTCCCATTCTGATTCTTATCTTCTTTTGACATAGTGACTTCGCCTTGCTGAGATTCTTTCCTAGGATTCAAGGGTAATACTTATTTTTTATCTAGGATAGGTATTTCAATATTCTGTGGGTCCTCTAGTGTTCTTGCAACTTTTATATCTACGTCGCTATTGTGAAATAGTTGTGATATGTTCTCCTATTCTTCAATCAAGTGTGTGATCCTTTTAGTTATAAAATCTTTTAACTCTTTCTTCTTTTTCTCTAAGACTTCTTCTTCTTCCTTCCTTCTAGCTTGATCCCTTTCAATCCAAGGTCTTCCTAGTAACATAGTAAATGGAGCGTTGTCCTCAATAAATTTAATGATCTCAAAATCTTCTTATGTCGAAGTTCCATTAACATTCATAGGTATCTGAGCGAGCTTCCCACATAGGGTTATCAGTTTTCCTCTGAATAATCCTATTCCTCCCAGTGAAGGAAGCATAGCAGACTTTCCTAAAATTTCCCAGGTTCTTTCTGTCATAACCTTCACCTGTGTTTCCTCATCCAGAACACAGTCAACGTCAAAGTCTCCTAATCTTGCTTCAATGCATTCTTTTTCTTTGAAGATCTCTGATAATATGACATGTCGGTGGTCATTCAGGGTTTTTCTCATCTGTAACAATACTTTCTCTGATTCTTTCTGGGATTCTACCATAATCTTAGTTTCTGGATCTTCCTTAGGGTTTTCTTGTTTCAGATTCATTCTTTCAACTTTAGAAATCATTCTAGGGAAATCCAATACTTCATGGTCCATAGCTTTACAATAAAGACAACTAGGTATTCTCCTAGAGCATTCCTTTGCAATATGTCCTAGTTTTCTGCAACTGTAACATAGGGTTAATCCTCTCTTTCTTTTAACTGATCCCCATCCCCTTTTGTACTGCGTGCTAGGATTGTAGGAGCTAACCTGCAAAAAATTCTTTCTAGGATCCTGCATCCATTTGTTAGTCCAAATATTCTTTCTATGCATAGTTATAACATATATTTCACTATTATTATCATATCTACGCATATCAAACCTTATTTCATCTATTAGAGCCCTAGTTTTCAAGCTAGGACAGAACCTAGCAACCATTCATAGATCCATACTTTTGAAAGAAAAAAAATTCCACTTATCTTACTTCTACAAAGCACAAAGCCTTCAGATCTAGAACTTTTCACCATTCTTACCTTTATCAAAGCACAAAGCTTGTAGATCATACCTATTTTCTTCAAATCTGACCTCTTTTCTTGGCACAAATCTTCACAAGTCAAGAAGAATGCTGCGCACTAGGAAAAAATATCTACGTATGAAGCTTTCTCAGTTTCAGGTCGAATATTTGCACAAAGCTTATTCTTCCTCAGTTCCCAACAATCATAGTTTCAGTCCTGACAACGAAACCATTCGTTGGCACAGGGCCAGACCCAGGGTTCAACACTACAACAACACACCAAGAAAACCCTAATTACCAGCCCTTTCGGCAACACCTGCAAAGCAGATGAAGTCTCACCCGAGGTAGAGGAAGGGGTGGTTGCAAGACTCAGATGTCTACAACCCTAGCTGGGACACAGATATGTGATTCTAGAATTTAACAAAGCATTCAGTAGTAAACCTTCATCAATATATAGCCAATATCTACTCCACAGATAAAACAAAGCATCGCAACATTCACCTAGATCTAATGTATCTAAGCACTTAGCATAAGGAATTAGATCAGATCTAGCAGATTCAAGAACTAAGCAAGTTCAGAGAGGTTATATCTAGAATCTAGATTCATCATAAGCACAAAGTATAAATAGATCTATCTATCTATCTATCTATGTCAAGCACTTAGCAGATAACACATAAGTACACCAACACATCGCACAAAGCAGAAAAACACAACATATGCGTGGTTCACCCCCACCCTGGGGATACATCCACCAAATTGTCTTTTTTATTATCTTCTTCAATAAGATACATGCACAGAGCCAAAAAAACCTTACTCTGCATAGGACAGGAGATATGCACACCTCACTAGATTCTCCTTCCTTACGTTATAGCACAAAGCCCTTCACAGTCTATTACAACCACTTGCACTTAGCTCTGCAATTCTCTCACAGTACGCACAAAGAATTTACAAGCCACACTTGCACTTAGCACAACATCATATAGATGCCTCTTCTCTCCCTCTTCTTACATCGCCTAGATATCTATTTATATATTACAAAATAAGCCTAAGAATGGGTAAACCCATGGGCCGACATTCACATACCTGTTACATAATCCCAAATCCCAAAAAGGGGCCGAGATCCCATGATCTCTGCTCCGCCTTCAACAGGATATCGAAGTAAAAAATGGTCAAACTTGACCAAGGATCTCTCAAAACTTGGTGGAGGGCCAACACTTCATCTCAGAATTCCTTTTTCCATTCTGATTCTTATCTTCTTTTGGCATAGTAACTTAGAGCTTTTAATATTCTCTCCTAGAAGTTAGGGGTAATACTTTATCTGTATCTGGAATGGGTACTATAGTCTTCTGTGGGTCTTCTATTTTTCTTCCATATTCAACATTCCAATCTTTGGTTTTAAATAACTTCGCTTGGTTCTCTCATTCTTCAATCAAGTGTGCGATCTTCCTAGTCATGAACTCTTTTAGCTCTTACTTATTTTGTTCTAAAAATTATTTTTCTTCCCTTCTGGCTTGATCTCTTTCAGTCCAAGGTTTTTCGAGCAACATAGTAAATGGAGTGTTGTCCTCAATCAATTTAACAACTTCAAATTCTTCCTCTGTCGAAGTTCCATTGACATTCATAGATATCTGGGTAATCTTTCCACATAGGTTTATCAACTTTCCTCTGAATATTCCTATTCCTCCTAATGAAGGAATCATAGCAGGCCTTCCTATAGCTTCCCAAGTTCTTTCTGTCATGATATTCACCTGTGTTTCCTCATCCAAAACACAGTCAATGTCAAAGTCTCATATTCTTACTTCAATACATTCTTTTTCTTTGAAGACCTCTGATAAATTGATATATTGTTGATCATTCAGGGTTTCTTTCATCTGTAGCAATACTTTCTTTGATTCTTTCTGGGGTTTTATCATAATCTCAGTTTCTTGACTTTGCTTGTGGTCTCCTTGTCTCATATTCATCCTTTCAAGCCAAGTAATCATCATAGGGAAATCCAAAACTTCATGGTCCATAGCTTTGCAACATAGGCAGCTAGGTTTTCTACTAGGGCATTCCTTAACCAGATGTCTTGTTCTTATGCAACTGTAACAAAGGGTCAATGCCCTCTTTCTCTTAAACGATCCCCAACCTTTCATGTACTACATGCTAGGATCATAGTGCTTAACCTGCAAAAAATTCTTTCTAGGATCCTGAATCCATTTGTTAGTCCAAACATTCTTTCTATACATAGGTATAACATATTTTTCACTATTCTTATCAGATCTACTCATATCAACTCTTCTTTCTTCTATCAGTGTCCTAGATTTCAAGCTAGGATAAATCTTATCAAACATACCTAGATACATACTTTTAGAAACAAAAATTTCCACTAATCTTACTTCTATAGAACAAAAAGCTTCCAGATCTAAAACTTTTCAATATTCTTACCTTTATCAGAGCGCAAATCTTGCAGATCTTACCTCTTTTAATACAAAATTCTCACTTTTACCTTTCTCAAAGCACAAAGCTTTCAGATCTTACCTCTTTTCTTCTGATCGAACTTCTTTTCTTTAGAACATAGCTTCAAAAAATAAGTAGAGTACTGCACACTAGAGCGACAAATATACACAGAGAGCTTTCAAAATTCCAGGTTGGATCTTCACACAAAGATTCTTCTTTCTCTGTTCCCAACAATCACAGTTTTAGGTCCCGGAAACAAAACCATTTGTTGGCATAGGGGTAGACCCAGGGTTCAACGCTCAAGAGTGCACCGACAAAACCCTAACTACTGACTCTTTTAGCAACACCTGCGAAGAAGATGAAGTCTCACCCGAGGTAGAGGCAGGGATGGTTGGAGGATTCAAATGTCTACAACCTTATTTGGGACACAGATCTGTGATTCTAACTCTTAACAGAGAACTTAGCAATAAACATTCATCAACATCCATTTCTTGAAAACAACACAGACAAAACCTAATTACAGAGCATCACAATGTCCAACCAAATCTAGCATCTAACAACTCTTAGCATGACGAAACATATCAGGTCTTAACAGATTAAACACTAAGCATGTATATATCAGTCATATATAACATCCATGTTATTAAGAACTAAGCATCGAAAAACCATTCATCTATATTATATCACTAATCACATTAACATATAAGCACGTCAACACATTGCACAAAGAAAAGCAACATAACATATACATGGTTCACCCCCCTTGGGGCTACGGTCACCAACTCTTTGTCTTGTTTATTAGATTCTTTGATAGGTTACATGAACAGAGCCTCAAAACCCTACTCCACAGAGGACAGGAGATCTCCGCACCTCGCTAGACCCTCCTTCCCTGAGTAGATCTAAGCACACAACCTTCTACAGTCTCTTACAATGACTTGAACTTAGCTCTGCAAGTTTCACACAGTATGCACAAAAGCTCTTACAATCCTTTGATCACATAGATCCAACTCTAGCACTTAGCCATTCCTTACGAATTCTCTTCATTACATTGCCTAGTCTTCTATATATATTACAAAATAGGCCTAATCATGGGTAAAACCATGGTCCGACATTCCCATACCCATTACATGATCCCAAAAACCCAAAAATCCCTAAAAAGGGGCCGAGATCCCACGATCTCCTCTTCGTCTTGCACTCCGTCTTTGATAGGCTATCGAAGTCCCAAAATAGGTTAAACTTGAGCAAGTATCTCCCAAAAATTGGTCAAGGTCCAACAGGAGATCAAGACTCAAGAGAGTTGGGTGACTTGGAAACAGAACACCCAAGGTACTGAAGCAAGAAGCGCCTTTTGTTAGGCATGCAGTGACAGCTTGTGGTCGTGTGAGAGAAACTTGCACCTGGTGCTTGTTTGCACGGTGAAGTTTTGTGAGAAGGACCTATGGATAATTATTTAAGATTTCAGCAGAGAATCAAAGAGCTATTCTAGCTTGAATATTGAGAATATCTAGAGACTGGGAGGTCAGCAGACCCTACTGAGGTGGGGCACTACATCAAGTGGTATTAGAGCTGATTTTCATCTGTATATTTAAGGCGAAGGAGATAAAGGAGACAAAATAAATTGAAGCTACACTATGTGTGTGAGAGACAATCGACACAATTCCATCGAGGAGATGAGTGGAACAACCTTTAGCCAATCGATCTATAGAAAGGGAGATGCGAGAACTTCGTGCAAGATTAGAAGCGATGGAGGCAATGTAGATGAGAGCGTCTGATGTTGGAAACATCAGTGATGCACAGAGAAAAGAAGTATAAGTTGAAGAATCTGTAGGAGAGAATGCTTTTGAAGAGCGCTTTCTAAGAGAGGTTGTTAGATTGGGAGCTAGAGTCAAGATATAGGTCCCAATGTACGAAGGTAATTTGGATGTTGAAGAGATGCTAGATTGGGTAAGAGCCATGGAAAAAGATTTCAACTATAAATATGTCGATCAGGAGAAAAGGGTGAGACATGTTGTCACCGGAATCAAAGGGCATGAAACACTTTGGTGGGATGAATTGCGGGCTGAGAGGAGAAGCAAGGGAAAACATAATATAAAGAATTAGGATAGAATGATAGCCAATCTGAAGGAAAAATTCATGCCCAAATATTACCAGATCATCTGTTCACGAAATTGCAGAACCTGAGACAGAAGGGTATGATAGTTAAAGAGTACACAGAGGAGTTCTACAAGATGAACATCAGAACTGGACAAAGAGAGAAGGATGAATAAAACATTTATAGGTATATAAATGGCCTGAGGTATGAAAACCAGGATGAGATCAGCATGATGTTAGTAAGGACAGTGGAGGATGCTTATCAGTTTGCACTGAAGGTAGAGGAGAAGATGGCCAGAAAACAAAATCAGCGAGGCAGAGGTAGAAGCCCAGTTCTGAACAAGGGCAAGGGAGTTGCCGAAGACAAGGCACAAAAATCCAAAGATGAGACTGCGAAACCACATAGTCACTCAGAAAGAGGAGGAATTTCTTGAGGAAGACAAGATGGTGGAAGAAGGTATTCCAGAGGAAGAGGAAGAGGCAGAGGAGGAGAAGTGAGATGTTACACCTATGGAAAGTTGGGACACAAGTCTTGGGAATGTCCTGAGAGAAAGAAAGGAGGAGAAGGTGAAACTCACATTTCAGAAGCACAGAGAAGAAATTTTTAAGAAAAAGGAGTAGAGGATGGAACATCCCTGATGTTGAGAAAATTTCTCTTAAAACTAGAGGCAGAATTTGAGAAGCCAGTGCAGAGAAACAACCTATTCAGGACAACTTTCAAGACTAAGGACAGAGTCTGCAAAGTGATAATTGATAGTGGGAGTACTGAAAACTTATTATCCATAGAGATGGTGGAGAAATTAAAGCTGGAGACAACTGCACATCCGAAGCCATACAAAGTCTCATGGTCGCAGAAAGGACACTAGGTAATGGTTACTAAACAATGCTTGGTTGAATTTAAAATAGGAGGATATAGAGATGAAATTCTATGTGATGTAATTCTCATGGATGTATGCCATATTTTGTTGGGAAGACCATGGAAGTTTGACAGGAATGTCATTCATGATGGGAGGAAGAATACCTACACCTTGGAGAAGAATGGTAGGACACACATGTTGCTACCAATAGAGGAGAAGAAAGTGAAAGAGGAAGCCAATACAAGAATACTTCTCATGAGTTGGAAGGAACTTTTGAGAGAAGTTAAGAAAGGATAGGAGATGCAGTTTGTTGTGGTGAGGAAACCTAGAGTTTTCGTTACAATTACTTCAATGGATGATTTTCCAGAAGAAATTCAGGAATTGTTGGATAATTTTGTTGACATAGTGGTGGATGAGCTGCCTAACTCATTTCCACCCATCAGAAGTATCAACCATCATATTGATCTGATACCAGGAGAAAGTCTTCTAAACAAAGAAACATACAAACTGACAACTCGAGAGAATGAGAAGGTAAAGAACCAAGTCCAGGAATTGTTAGACAAAGGGTTGGTTAGAGAGATCTTGAGTTCATGCGCAGTGCCAACTGTGTTGAGTCCAAATAAAGATGGAGGATGGAGAATGTGTACATACTCAGGATCCATTAAAAATATCACCATTAGGTATAGATTTCCTTTGCCAAGAATGGATGATTTAATGGGCTTTCTAAGTGGAGCAAACTTCTTTTCTAAGATAGATTTGAAAAGTGGATATCATCATATAAGAATGAGAGAAGGTGATGAATGAAAGACATCCTTTAAGACAAATCAAGGTTTGTATGAATGGCTTGTTATGCCATTTGGATTAACAAATTCCCCAAGTACTTTTATGAGGTTGATGAATGAAATACTGAAAGATTTCATTGGCAAGTTTTTGGTTGTATATCTAGATGATATACTGATCTTTAGCAAGACTAAATAGGAGCATTTGAGACACCTAACACTAGTGATGAGAAGACTACAACAGGAGAAGCTATTGATAAATTTGAAGAATTCCTCTTTTATGAAGACATAAATCATTTACTTGGGTTTTGTGATCTCTTCAAATGAGTTGAAGATGGATCCAAAAAAGGTGAAAGCAATCAAAGAATGGCCATCACCGAGAAGCATGTTTGAGGTAAGAAGCTTCCATGGATTAGCAAGTTTTTATAGGAAATTATCAGAGATTTCAATGGAATTTGTGCACCAATGATGGATACAGTAAAGAAGAAGCACAAGTCTTTTAAATGGACAGAGGAGGTAGAGAGGAGCTTCAATACACTGAAGGAGAAGATAACAGAGTGACCAATTCTAGTTTTGCTAAATTTTGAAAAGACATTTCAGGTGAGATGCGATGCAAGTGGAGTTTCAATCAGAGCAGTTTTGAGCCAGGATAATAGACCAATTGCCTATTTCAGTGAGAAGTTGAATGAGACTAAGAGAAAATACTCCATATATGATAAGAAATTTTATGCCATAATTCAATCCCTGAAGAAGTGGAGACATTACCTTGTCCCATGGGAATTTGTCTTGTATAATGATAACCAAGCTTTACAATTCATAACAAGACAAAAAAACATTGAATCAGAAGCATGCAAAATGGATTGAATTCATGAATAATTTTACTTTTGTCATAAAACATATTGCTGGGAATGCTAACAAAGTTGTTGATGCATTGAGCATGAGATGCTTGATTCTGTAGGAGTTTCAGGTGAAGACTTTGGGGTTTGAACACCTGAAGGATATGTACTTTGATGATGCAGATTTCAAAGAGGCATCCAAAGCATGCATGAATCCTGTGCTGAGAGATATGAATCAGTGGGTCAAGTATATGATTCAAGAGGGATTGTTGTTCAAGGGAAATCAATTATACATACCAAAATTTTCATTGAGGGACAACCTTTTGAAGGAAAAACATAGTGGAGGATTGGCGAGACATTTTGGCCATGATAAGACATTTTCACAGTTGAGCAGTTCATACTATTGGCCAGGTATAAGAAAATAAGTGACAAAGTTTGTGAACAAATGCAGAATCTTCCAACATGCAAAAAGAAAAATACAGAACACTGGATTGTATCAACCATTTCCAATACTAGAGAGGCCTTGGGATGCAATAAGCATGGATTTTGTGTTGGGACTACCAAGAATGAAAAGAGGATGTGATTCCATATTTTTGGTGATGGATAGGTTTTCAAAGATGGCAGAAGACCAATGATGCAACACATATTGCAAATCTATTTTTCAAGGAAGTTGTGAGACTTCACGGACTACCCATGAGCATTGTCTCGGATTGAGACACTAAATTTGTTGGTCATTTTTGGAGAAAAATGTGGAAGAAGTTGGGGACAGATTTGTCCTTCATCTCATCTTATCACCCTCAAAAAGATGGGTAGACTGAGGTGGTGAACATAATTTTGGGAAACTCATTGAGGAGTATGGTCACTGAGCATCATAACCAGTGAGATCAGATTCTGCCACAAGCAGAATTTGCATACAACGACTCACCAAAAATAAGCACTAGAAAGAGACCATTCCAAATACTGTATGGAATGAAAACTAGGGGAGTATCTGAGTTGAGAGACTTAGAAAAAAATGAGATGAGAAGCGCTGGATCAAAATATTTTGTTGTAGAAATGAAAAAACTCCATAGCCAGATCAAAGGATAGTTGCAGAGCTCTAGCCAAGAATACAAGCGTAGAGTTGATCAACATCGCAAAGAACTTCAATTTGAAGTAGGAGATTAGGTTCTGGCACATCTCAGGAAAGAAAGGTATCCTAGGGGAACATATAACAAGTTGAATATGAAGAAGATAGGGCCATGTAAGATATTAAGGAAGTTTGGTGCAAACGCCTATGAGATTGAAATTCTAGATGATGTGGGCATATCACCCATATTCAACATTTTAGACCTGTACCCTTACAAGGAATATGACTCAGAGGGATCAAAATTTCAAGAGAATGTTCAGTGGGAGAAACAAATGCCTATAGCATAAAAACCACAGATTGAGAAGATCATTGACTAGAGGATTAGCAAAAATACCAGGAGGAAGACCCATCTTGAATATCTGGTCAAGATGAAGGGACACCCAATAGAAGATACCCGTTGGGAAACTGAAGATGATATCCAGAAGCATGGAAAGTCGATGCAGGAACTCATGTATAGGATTCCATGAATTTTTTTCCAGGTGGAGTATGATGTAGGAGCATCATTAGAAAGCACACGTCGCAGGAAAGCTCAACACTCGAGAATCATTTCGAAATCTAAAATGCTAGGTGACTTGGAACTGGACTCAAGAGAGTTGGGTGACTTGGAAACAAAACACCCGAGGTCCCAAAGCATGAAGCGCCTTTTTTTAGGCATGTGGTCACAACCTGTGGTCGTGTGAGATAAACTTGCACCTTGTCCTTGTTCACACGATGAATTTTCATGAGAAGGACCTGTGGATAATTCTTGAATATTTCAGTAAAGAATCAAAGAGTTGTTCCAGCTCAAAGATTGAGAAGATTCAAAGACTGGTAAGTCAACAGACCCTGCTGAGGTGGGGCACTGCATCAACTATCCAGTCACATATGAATTGGATATTGGTTAGATCCACATGTACGCCATGTTGATAAATAATGTATCCCAGGTAATGGACCCTGTCCATGCCGAAGGAGCATTTTTCCAAGTTGGCGTATAGCTTGTGCTGCCACAGGGTGTGCAGAACCTGCTGAATATGTTGCAAGTGTTCTTCCCAAAACTTGTTGTAAATGAGAATGTCATCCAAGCAAGCCACTACAAAAGTATTGGTGAATGGTCGGAGGATATCATCCATCATCCTCATGAAAGTTGTTGGAGCATTTTTCAAACCAAAGGGCATGACGAACCATTCAAAAAGGCCTTCCTTTGACTTGAAGGTGGTCTTCCATACATCTGTCTATTCTATCAGGACCTGGTGGTAGCCAGACTTTAGATCAATCTTACTAAAGTATTTGTCCCCCATGAGTTGATCAAGGAGGTTGTCAATTAGAGGAATTGGGTACCGATTTCTGATTGCGATTTTATTCAGGGCTCAGTAATCAATGCAGAGTCGTTGGGTTCCATCTTTCTTCTATACCAACATGATTTGGCTCTCGAAAGGTGATGAGATGGGATAGATGTGCCCCTTGTGGAGTAGTTATTGGATCTATCTCTTTATATCCTCATTCTCTAACATAGAGCCTTGATAGACTGGCCCATTGGGCAGCGGTGCGTCGGGGGTCAAATCGATGGGGTGCTTGACCTGACAATGCAGAGGTACCCCAGTAGGTGAGGAGAAGATATCCAAGTATTCTTTGAAGACCTTATCTACTTTCTTCTATTGTGTGGAGAGGTTGGCCATAGAGACCCTGGATGCGACTGTGATATTTCGCTCATTTCGAGAGAGAATCACGAAGAAGAAAAACTTCCCCATCTGAGAGATGAACTTCCTGCATTGCTTGGCATAAATCAAGGAAATAACACTAGGTGGGATTTCCTCGGATATCATGTACAATTTCCTGTTCAAATTAATAATAACACTACGAGGCCTAGACTCATATACAACATGAAGTTTCCATAAATAAGGTTGGCCCAAAAGAACATCAAAAAATTCGAGAGGAGAAAAATCACACAATACCTCGAATTTGAAGGGATTTATGCCGTACGAAAGTCGACACTATTGGATGATGTGGAGATTCCTTCCTTGGAGGAGCCATCCAATGGTGTAGGGTTGTGGGTGCGACGTTGTCTACATGGCCATCTGCTTGAAAACCTCTACTGAGATGAGGTTATTCTAGCTACCTCTATCAATGATGAAGTGCAACAGAGTGCCTTTTACCCACATCTGTGACTGGAAGAGGTGATCTCCTTCTTTTGGCTCGTTTGGTTCATTAGGCTGGAGCTTGGTGGTAGAAATGGTGGCACTCGATTTCACATCAATGATCCATCTTCCCATTTTTTGGTTCTGACTCAAAGTCATACCCCGCATCTGATTCAGAGGCTTTCACTTCAGGCACCAACAACTGCTTTGAGCGGCAATCAACAGTGTTACGCCAAGGGCTCTTATGGAAGTCACACCACTTCTCGATATATTTCTTTGTCTTTCAAGTGTCCTTCTTTGCTTGCGGCTTGGACTGGTTGTCCTGATATTGTCCATATTTTCTCTGTCCTTTGTTCTTTGGGTTGGGGTTGCCCTTTGTTGGATTTTGCTGTGAGGGGTTCTCGGGCCCAAATTGCCATGTCTTTTGTTTGAGCTTCTGATCAATTTTGACGGCATATTTGTAGGCCGTGCCCAAGGACGAGATGTACAGAAATTCCATTTCAGTCTAGATGTATCTATGTAGAGCACTATGATACTTGAGCACCATATGTCACTTTGAATCTTTGATACACATCTTGGTGTGCAAGGTATGGAAAATATTTGTGAACTCTGGCACTGCTTGGTCTCTTTCTTGCCACAGTGTGGTCCATTTGGTATACAAGTCGTCATAACTTCCAACAGGGTAGTATTTCTCCTTAATAACATCTCTGAAGGATTCCCAAGTGGTTGTGATTGTAAATAACAAGGGTCCATCTATTTCCTTTTGCTCACAGAAAGTTTCCCACCAATATTTGACACGGGGAACGACTTTGAGGAGTGAAAAAGTAATCTTTTCTCTATTCGAAAAGTTATGGACAAAAAAATAACCTTCTAGTAGATTCAACCACTTGTCTACACCATATATTTCTATCTGACCTTCAAATATAGGAATATCAAAGTTTATTTGTACCTTGAAGGGGGTGACGCCTCCGCTCGAAGAAGATGTGTCGCATGTTGGTAGCTGCCAAAGGATTTGCACGAAACTATCCATCATCTCATTCCTCTATTGCGTGAGGGATTCCTCAAGGAACATTTTGAAAGGATCTCATATCTCACCATATTTCTTTTCTCCAACCATGAGAGGTCGCTTGGGCATGCGAGAGATTTGGTCCTAAAGAGAAACAAGCTCGAGACCCAATTCTTTGTACTCTGACCTCGTTGGGGACATGCATTAAGAAGACAAGGAGAATACTGCTATGATACCACTGATACAGATTTTATGAGAAGAACAAAATGACTACAGATTTTTAACATATGCTGAAAATAGAATAACAGAGATACAGTAAAACTGGTTTTCTATTCAACAAGTAAATAAGTTGAAACTGTAAAATGCAGCGAAAAACAAGCTTGTTGGAATGGTAATGGCTTATCTCTGAGAAGAGATGTGATGGATGTGCTCATTCGCAAGAAGATGATTACAATGAGGCTCTGAAGGCATTTTTACAATAAACAAAAGTTTCAAAAACCCTAAACATCAAAAAATATAACCCTAGGAGATGATGCACCAAAAGTCATGTGGGCCCCACTTGGGTAAGTTAGTACATCAACTTCCTGGATTCGTAACTTTTTCATATGATCTACGTTTTAGGCGTACAATATCCCATTGGAAATATCTATCCGAGGACTACAATTTTTGAAAGAAAATTCATTACAATTTTTTTTGATCGGTAGATACCCGAAAAACGTTGTTTAGGGCCTCAAACTGGCTTCGAAAGTTCAGGACCCAAAATACTGCTAAAAATAGTAAATTACCAAAATTGCCAGAAAGTTGTTTTGAGCCAGCTAGAAAAGGTGGGTGGCCACCGATATCCACTTGGATCAATACTCCCTCCTTATGAAGCAATGGTCTCCATTGCGTTGAGTTCCCCCATCAGATGAGGAAATTTCTGTTGAATTTGGGCCTGGGTGATCCAATTGCCTTAGTGCAGGCGCTGCCCTGCTTTGCCGACTCGATAAAGTTGGATCCTTTCCTGTCGAGTGCCCTTGATCTGTATGTCCACAATCTGATCACTAGATTCCTATTGTATGAAGTCGAGGTTGTGCTATGCTAGTGTCAGCTGTTCTGATACGTCTGAGGTGTCTAATAATGGTGGGAAATAAGGACGAAGGAGGTCCATGTTGAACACTGGGTGTAGGCCAAGGAAAGGAGGAATGTTGAGCTCAAAAGAATTATCCCCCACAACCTTGGTGATGGTGTACGACCCATAATAGAGTGGGTGAAGATTCTGATGGGGTCCTATAAGGCGTTCTTTCTGCAAGTGCAACCAAACTTTTGCACCCACCTGAAACTTATGTGGCACCCGATGTTGATCATGGTGCTACTTGTACTTATCATTGGACTTATGTAGGATATCCTGAACCTGTTGGTGGATGTGATGGATCCACTCAATGAACCAAGTGGCTTTGTCAGCTTTAGTTGGAGCAGGATATGAGTTGGTCGAGGTGACTGCAAGGGGAAGTGAAACATCTATGGGACCTAATGGTTGGAATCCCAACCCCGCCTAAAAGGGGTTGTGGCCAGTTGAGCTATGCAGGGCTCGGTTGTAGCTATACTAGACATAGGGAAGACTCTCATCCCATGTGCGAGGGTGCTTGGAATTATACATGCGCATGATATGCACGATCATTCGATTTACGACCTCGATTTGGCCATCTATCTGGGGGTGGAAGGTCGTGTATTTGGTGAGCTTGGTGTCCAACAGTGACCAGAGGCTCGAACAAAATGTGCTGAGAAATAGACTCTCTCTATCTGAGACAATGGTTTGTGGGATTCCAAAATGTACCCAGACTCATTCAAAGAAGATCTTGGTAGTGGCTTCTGTTGTGATGCTCTTCTTGCAGGCAACCAAAATCACCATCTTAGAAAAGTGATCAACAACAACAAAAAAATGGTCATTTCCCCGCTTGGTGGATGGGAGGACTAACATGTAGTCCATTGAGATGGATTCCCATGGCCTGTTAGGAGTAGGAAGAGGGTTGTACATGCCTTGTTTCTTAGTGGTCAATTTGGAAATAATGCAGGCAGTGTAGGACCTGATATACTTGTTGACCTCCTGTCAAAGTTTCAACCAGTAGAAATGTTTCTGTAGCATCACCACTGTCTTTTTGACGTCGAAGTGTCCTGCCACTCGACTGTAGTGGGATTCCTAGATCATCTTCGCCCGCTCCCTTGATGGAACACAGATATGGCCTAGACGACACAACAACCCATCCTGAAGATGGAAATTATCGACAACTGCGTTTTTACCCAACATTTGGTAGGTGCTGGAGAAGTCTGGGTCTGTCTCATAGAGTTGGGGTGATCCATAGGTCTCATGGCCAAAAGAGTCTAGCACTATGGTGAGTGCCATGACTAGAGGTCTACTGAGGAAATCAACAACGCGGTTGGTGCTTTCTGTTTTATACTTGATGTTGAGGTGGACTTGCTATAACTATGTGGAGCATTTTTTATGGAGGTCATTTTGTAATTTTCCTTGTGTCTACATGAACTGCAATGGATTATGATCAGTGTGGATGATTGTCTCCTTCCCAAGAATGTTAATGTCTCCACTGGAGGCATGCTTGCACAATGGAGAATGTAGGGTACTTACAGACAACATCTGATAGTGTCTCACTATGATAGGCCACAAGGTGCCCTTTCTAAGTGAGAATGATGCCCACAACATATTCTAAAGAATTTGTCTCGATCTCAAAGGATTGTTGCAGGTCTGGTAGTGAAAGTATTGGGGCTGAGAACAAGCACTGCTTCAAATTATCGAACACTTGTTGTTGGGACTGTCCCCATGCAAATTTTTCCTTACCACCACCCCTGGTTATTTGGCTGAGGGTCCATGCAATATGGGAGAATCCCAAGACGAACCTGCAATAGAAATTGGCAAGGCCCAAAAAGCTTCGAAGATCAGTGAGTGTGGTTGGGGTTGGCCAGTCATAGATGAATTGGATCTTAGATGGATCCACATGTACACCATGATGATCAAAGATGTAGCCCAGGTAATGGACCCTGTCCATGCCGAAGGGTCATTTTTCCAAGTTGGTGTATAGCTTGTGTTGTCGTAGGGTGTGAAGAACCTGTTGAATATGCTGCAAGTGTTCTGCCCAAGACTTGTTGTAAATGAGAATACCATCCAGATACACCACTACAAAATTATTGGTTAATGTTTGTAGGATATCGTCCATCATCCTCATGAAAGTGGCTGCAGAATTTGTCAAACCAAAGGGCATGAAAAACCATTCAAAAAGGCCTTCCTTTGACTTGAAGGTGGTCTTCCATACATCTATTTGTTCTATCGGGACCTATTGGTAGCCAGACTTCAGATCAATCTTACTGAAGTATTTGTCCCCCATGAGTTGATCAAGGAGGTCGTCGATTCGAGGAATTGGGTATCGGTTCTAACTGTGATTTTATTCAGGGCCCGATAATCAATGCATAGTCACCAGTTTCCATATTTCTTCTATACCAACACTATTGTGCTCCCACAAGGTGATGAGATGGGATGGATGTGCCCCTTGTGGAGCATTTATTGGATCTATCACTTGAAGTCCTCATTCTATAACATAGAGAAATTATATACTGGCCCATTGGGCGGCGGTGCACCGAGGGTCAGATTGATGGGGTGCTTGACCTGGCAGTGCAGAGGTACCCTAGTAGGTGAGGAGAAGATATTCAACTATTCTTCGACAACCTTATCTACTTTCTTCTACTGTGTGGAGAGGTCGACAAAAAATACCCTAGATGTGGCCATGATATTTCGCTCATTCCAAGAGAGAATCACGAAGAAGACAAACTTCCCCATCTGAGAGATGACCTTCCTGCATTGCTTGGAAGAGATAAATGAAATAGAACTAGGTGGGATTGCCTCGAGTATCCTGTACAATCTTATTTTCAAAGTAATAATAACACTACGAGGCATAGATTCATATACAACATGAAGTTTCCATAAATAAGGTTGGCCTAAAAGAACATCACAAAATTCGAGAGGAGAAACATCACACAATACTTCATCTTTGAAGGGATTGATGTCGTATGACAGTCAACACTATTGCTTGACGCGAAGATCGCTTCCTTGGCGGAGCCATCCAATGGTGTAGGGTTGTGGGTGTAGCATTATCGGCAGGGATAGACGCTTGAAAGCCTTTATTGATATGAGGTTATTTTGGCTACCACTATCAACGATGAAGTGCAGTGGGGTGCCTTTTACCCACATTTGTGAATGGAAGAGGCTCTCTCCTTCTTTTGGCTCATTTGGTTCATCAGGTTGGAGCTTGGTGGTAGAAATGGTGGCACTGGGTTCTGCGTCAATGATCCGTCTTCCCCTTTCTGGTTATGAAACAGATTTAGACCCTGCATCTGACTCATGGGATTTCACTTCAACCACCAACGACTGCTTTGAGCGACAATCAATAATGTTATGCTAAGGGCCCTTATGGAAGTCGCACCACTTCCCAATATCTTTCTTTGTCCTTCCAATGTCCTTATTTTCTTGCAGCTTGGATTGGTTGTCCTGATCTGTCCATATTTGCTCTGTCTTTGTTTTATGTGTTGGGGCCACCCTTTCTTGGCTTATGTTGTGAGGGTTCCTGGGCCCAAATTGCCGCATATTTTGTTTGAGCTTCTGCTTGATTTTGACGACATATCGGTAGGCCATGCCCAAATATGAGATGTCTAGAAATTCCATTTCGGTCTAGATGTATATATGCAAAGAATCGCAATACTTGAGAACTAGATGTCTCTCTGAATCTTTGATACCCAGCTTGGTGCGCAAGGTATGGAATATATTTGTGAACTCTGACACCACTTGGTCTCTTTCTTTCCACAGTGTGGTCCATTTGGTATACAAGTTGTCATAACTTCCAATAGGGTAGTATTGCTTCTTAATAGCACTCCTGAAGGATTCCCAAGTGGTCGTGACTGTAAATAATGAGGGTTCCTTTGTTTCCTTTTGCTCACAGAAATTTTCCCACCAATCTTTGACATGGGGAATGACTTTGAGGAGTGCAAAATAATCTTTTCTCAATTCAAAAAGTTATGGACAAAAAAATACCCTTCTAATAGATTCAACCACTTGTCTACACCATCTGCATCTATCTGACCTTCAAATACAGGAATATCGAAGTTTATTTGTACCTTGAAGTGGGTGATGCCTCCGCTCAAAGAATATGCGTCGCCTATTGGTAGCCGCCAAAGGATTTGCGTGAAACTATCCATCATCTCGTTCCTTTGTTGCGTGAGGGATTCCTCAAGTAGAATTTTGAAAGGATATCATGTCCCATCATCTTTCTTTTCTCCTACCATGAGAGGTCACTTGGGCATGAGAGAGATTTGTTCCTCAAGAGAAATAAGCTCGAGACCCAATTCTTTGTACTCTGATCTCATTGGGGACATGCATTAAGACGACAAGGAGCAAAATGCTCTGATACCACTAATCTATATTTTATGGGCAGAACTAAATGACTATAGATTATTAACATATGATGAACACATAATAACAAAGATACAGTAAAACTGGTTTTCTATTCAACAAGGAAATAAGTTGAAACTGTAAAATGCAGCAGAAAACAAGCTTACTGGAATGGTGGCAGCTTATCTTAGAGAAGGGATGTGACGACTGCGCTCATTCACAAGAAGATGGTTACAAAGAGGCTCTGAAGGCATTTTTACAATAAACAGGAGTGTCAAAAACCCTAGACATCCAAAACCATAACCCTAGGAGATGAAGCACCAAAAGTCATGTGGGCCTCGTTTGGGTAAGTCAGTACATAAACTGATCCGAAATTGGATCCAAAAGCCTGACCGGGCTTGAAAAATGCTCAAAAATGAAAGTGCTCAGAATCAGACGAAACTAATGCCATTGCATCCGTCTCATCTTCCTGATTTCGGAGGTATATTTACTTTGTCAAACAACGTATGCGAAAGTTATCGCGTTCTGATCGGAAGCCCAAATAGGTAAAAAGTCAAAGGTTAACTGGTCAAAAAGTCAATGCTGATGACATCAACATGATGACTGTGCAGGAGATGACGTGGCACTCTTTGGTTGATGGTGATTGGGCAGGTTCACTGACAAGGAAGACATGTGGCAAACAACTGGACCAGTCAATAACTGACAAGTGGCATTAATCCGGCAAATGGGGAGATGCCACGTGGCCCAATCATGGGAAGCCATGTGGCACCCAGTCATCAGTTGAAGTGGCATGTTAAAAAAATTGTTTTGGGGTCCATGGGATTTGAACCCATGACCACCACCAAACCCAACACCTTAAGAAATGGTCTTTGCCAATACACCAAATTATTTCTTATGTTGTAAAA